>JACXGJ010007512.1:0-30343 GCA_016801105.1 Esox niger | reverse complement strand
TAGGAGAGACATAGAGATGGTCATAGCTGTGTGCCGTAGGGGAGACATAGAGATGGTGATAGATGTGTGCTCTAGGAGAGACATAGAGATGTTCATAGCTGTGTGACGTAGGGGAGACATAGAGATGGTCCTAGCTGTGTGCTCTAGGAGAGACATGGAGATGGTCCTAGCTGTGTGCCGTAGGGGAGACATAGAGTTGGTGATAGATGTGTGCTCTAGGAGAGACATAGAGTTGGTCATAGATGTGTGCCGTAGGAGAGACATAGAGATGGTCATAGATGTGTGTGCCGTAGGAGAGACATAGAGATGGTCATAGATGTGTGCCGTAGGGGAGACATAGAGTTGGTCATAGATGTGTGTTCTAGGGGAGACATAGAGATGGTCATAGCTGTGTGCCGTAGGGGAGACATAGAGATGGTCCTAGCTGTGTGCTCTATGAGAGACATAGAGATGGTCATAGATGTGTGTTCTAGGGGAGACATAGAGATGGTCATAGCTGTGTGCCGTAGGAGAGACATAGAGATGGTCATAGCTGTGTGCTCTAGGAGAGACATAGAGTTGGTCCTAGCTGTGTGCCGTAGGGGAGACATAGAGATGGTCCTAGCTGCGTGCCGTAGGGGAGACATAGAGATGGTCATAGATGTGTGTTCTAGGGGAGACATGGAGATGGTCATAGATGTGTGCCATAGGGGAGACATAGAGGGCAAACAAACAATAATTTCAGAATAACACAGAAAAACACAGACAAATTTCAACCATAAAGTGTGCTGTTTTTAGGCCCGGGATTGACTGAAGGTTAAAGTTCAGGAGATGATCATCTGTCATCTTGATAAAATGGATTGTAATGTTTGTTCTTTCCACATAGATAAATCAGTCATACACATTGTCCTTGTACTTTATTTGTAATGGGTTCTGTGTGTCACTAGATAATATTTATAGCCCTATCCCTGCTTCAAAGCATGGCACATAAGACAGAGCATTTCACTCTCTTTCTCTCTTGCTATTTTCATTTTTTTCTTTCTCTAACTTTTTCATCCTTCACTCTAAATTGTTCTCTCTGGTTCTCTCCCTCAGCCCTTAAATAATTTTTTGGGCCCATAACTGCTTTATTTAAGAACACGCCCAATGCTTCTGTGTTTTAAAGCTGTGACAGACTTTGGATTTACTCCGCTAGCTCTGCAAACATCAAGTGCCTTGCTGTCAACCATCAACACTAAAGTTTAGAACATAGTAAGGGGGGCGAGAGAGACAGAGGTAAAGGAAGAGAGAAAGACGGTGAGATATAAGGGCCTGGGAGAGGGAGAGAAACTGGGAGAGAAAGAGTGAGAGGGGTAGCTACGTAAACCAAGGGTGTATGAGAGAGCAGTAGATATGTCTTCAACCAAGATGGCAGCACGAGTACATCGCGAGGCACAGTGTTTAGCCAGTATAGTAATAGTCTCTATTTTTTTCACTCTGTACAGCCTAGCATACAGTTTATAAAGCTGAAAACAACTCCTGGATATTGGAACACAATAAACCGTTAGAGTTTCTCACAAATTCCATTAGAGATTGTGAAGATGCCCCAGCAGATGCCAACTATATCACTGACAGGAAGTTCAAGGGAACGGCATCAACATTGTAAACAAAGGAAAGGGAAGCGGGGTGGCCTCCAGGCTAGGCTAATGCTAACCCCCATCAGCCTCCACTAACTAGCCTTTTCCTCGCTAATGTACGTCACTGGCAAACAAAATGGATGAAATCTGGCAGTTATATGTTACAATTTGAAGGTGACATTAGCTCAGGTGGGGCTGTTTGATTACTGGTTAAGTGAATCACAGTCAAAGGTATGGTTATTAAAGCAATTAGGTACCAGGACGAGTTGTATATTAGTTATCGGGAGAGTGTTAACAGATATCAAGTGGAGTGGTATATGAGGTACCAGGGGGAGTTTTATATTAGGTACTAGGAGTGGTATATTATGTACAAGGAGTAGAAGATTAGGTACCAGGAGGAGTTATATATTATGTACCAGGAAGATTGGTATATTAGGTACCAGGAGAAGTGGTATATTAGATACAAGGAGGAGTGGTATATTAGGTACCAAGATGAGTGGTACAGTATATGTCCAATAAACCATGACCAAGAGCTGTTCTTAAGCACAGTGGAACCAGACGTGCTGTGACACAGCACATAGCTGTGGTAAATTGTCAATATCTCACAACCTCCTAATTTGTCTTTTTGCTGTTATATAACAGTTACCACAATTAAAAAGAGAACCATTTGTCAGTCCAGTAATATACCATTTCATAGCCTAGCTTCTTTCAGACAGTCAAGGCCCCAATCCCCCATTTTCTAATTAAGGACTCTCAGTTCACATTCCAATTAATGAGTATTGTAGATATCCTGGTCAGAATACCAATACTCACCTATTTATTGTAAACCAATTGTGATAAATATTTGTTTGATCTTAATGATATTTCTTTTTAGCGCAGGGTGGAAGTTGGTGAAATTCTCCAAATGACTAAGTCAGGTCTGTGAGTTAACACGTCTAGTTACCCTTCTGGGCCGAGCCACTTCAAAGTTTCCAACACTAACATACTGTTATTGTACTGAATGGACATCTGAACCCTGCAGCTTTACAGAGGAGACAGCTCCAATAGCCTCACAGACCTGTGCTAATAATGTGTGTGTGTGTGTGTGTGTGTAAGACCCCTGCTAATAGTTGTTTGGCTAACAAGATATTGCAAAGCACTCTGGGACAGGGGCAAGACCCAAGTCCACAGATCACATATTTCATCTAGCTCACATTAGATAATTACTCACAATTTGGGCCACAGTATTAAATTTGAAATCTGGGAATCAGAAAATAACAAGGTGTATCGTGTATCAATATTTAACTGTTGATTGGTTGGACTTGGGGTTGTTCCGAAACACTGTCCAATTTCACTTATTTAACTGTTGGTGGGTTGGACTTGGGGTTCAATCAAAATACTGTCAATTTTCACTTATTTAACTGTTGGTTCGTTGGACTTGGGGTTGTTCCAAAACACTGTCCAATTTCACTTATTTAACTGTTGATTGGTTGGACTTGGGGTTGTTCCGAAACACTGTCCAGTTTCACTTATTTAACTGTTGGTGGGTTGGACTTGGGGTTCAATCAAAATACTGTCAATTTTCACTTATTTAACTGTTGGTTCGTTGGACTTGGGGTCGTTCCAAAACACTGTCCAGTTTCACTTATTTAACTGTTGATGGGTTGGACTTGGGGTTGTTCCAAAACACTGTCCAGTTTCCTCCCATTCCACCTCTGGATCATTCAGATGGTCATTGGCATGCGCCTGGACATGCGCTGGCTTGAGCAGGATTTTAATCCATGACGGCGTAGTGTGTTACTAATGGTTTTCTTTGAGACTGTGGGCCCAGCTCTCTTCAGGTCATTGACCAGGTCCTGCCGTGTAGTTCTGGGCTGATCCCTCGCCTTCCTCATGATCATTGATGCCCCACGAGGTGAGATCTTGCATGGAGCCCCAGACTGAGGGGGATTGACCGTCATCTTGAACTTCTTCCATTTTCTAATAATTGCCTTCTCACCAAGCTGCTTGCCTATTGTCCTGTAGCTCATCCCAGCCTTGTGCAGGTCTACAATTCTATCCCTGATGTCCTTACACAGCTCTCTGGTCTTGGCCATTGCGGAGAGGTTGGAGTCTGTTTGATTGAGTGTGTGGACAGGTGTCTTTTATACAGGTAACAAGTTCAAACAGTTGCAGTTAATACAGGTAATTAGTGGAGAACACGAGGAGTTCTTAAAGAAAATTAACAGGTCTTTGAGAGCCGGAATTCTTACTGGTTGGTATGTGATCAAATACTTTTGTCATGCAATAAAATGCACATTTATTATTTAAAAATCATACAATGTGATTTTCTGGATTTTTGTTTTAGATTCTGTCTCTCACAGTTTAAGTGTATGTATGGTACAGACCTCTATATGCTTTGTATGTAGGAAAACCTGCTAAATCAAATACTTGTTCTCCCCACTGTATGTTCATCAAAGGAGAGATCAGGGTTGAGGGTATTGCTGAGATTTCTTTGTTTCTTGAGTCCTAAAACAAGCATTTCTGTTTTTCTTGAGTTTAAAAGCAAGAAGTTCTCTGTCATCCACTTTCTAATATCTGAAACACATGCTCCCAAAGTAGCTAATTTGGGGCTTCTCCATGCTTCATCTAAATATATAGCTGCGTGTCATTGGCATGGCAGTGAAAATTGACTTAGTGATTCTGGATTACATCACCAAGAGGCAGTTTATATAGAGAGAAAAATAAAGGGCCCAGAACCGAGCCTTGAAGACACCAAAACACACTTTTGATTTGTCAGAGGATTTACCATCCACACATACTAACTGATAGCTTTCAGATAAATAAGATTTAAACCAGGTTAAAACATTCCCACTTAGCCCAATATGGGAATCCAGTCTCTTTAAGAGAAGGGAGTGATCAATAGTGTCAAAAGCAGAACTAAGATCAAGAAGCAACAGGACGGATGTGGAACCTTTGTCTGAGGCCAGTAGTTACGTTCACGAGTGAAGTCTCAGTACTATTATTGGGTCTGTAACCGGACTGGAGCAATTCATAAATGTTATTTGTCTTCAGGAAGTCATTCAGTTGCTGGGAAATACATTTTTCAAAGATTTTAGATTGGAATGAGAGGTACGATATTGGCCTATACAGTAGTTGTTTATTGTGTCTGGATCCAGATATTTTTTTTTAAAGGGGCTTCATTTTCACTGTTTTAGAGAGTTTGGTACACATCCAGAAGGAAGGGAACAGTTTATTATGTTCAACATTGGCTGACCTAGCGCAGCAAGTGGCTCCTTAAGTAATTTTGTTGTAATCGTGTCTAGCTGACAGTTTGTGAGTTTAGAACTAGACACTGAAGACATTTGGGTTCAAGATCAAAAGATGAGTATGAGACAAGTGTTGAGAATTTCAGCTTTCATTTCCTGGTATTCACATCTAGATGTGTTAAACAACTTAGGACATATCACGGTTGGTATTAGACGACAGCCTCTTAGGTGAGCAAAAGTAAAGGAACAAATAATCTTTTAGTAAATAACAATTAATATTTGGTGGCATAACCCTTGCTTGCAATAACTGCCTCAAGCCTGCGACCCATGTACATCACCAAACCTTTGCATTCTTCATTTGTGATGCTATTCCAGGCTTTTACCACAGCTTCTTTCAGTTCTTGTTGGTTTTGGGGTGATTCTCCCTTCAGTCTCCTCTTAAGGAGGTGAAATGCATGCTCTATTGGGTTAAGGTCAGGTGATTGACTTGGCCAGTCTAAAACATTCCACTTTTTCCCCTGATGAAGTCCTTTGTTTTGTTGGCATTGTGATTTGGGTCATTGTCCTGCTGCATAATAAACATCCTCTCAATTAGTTTAAATGAATTTCTCTGTAAATTGGCAGACAAAATGTTTCTGTACACTTCAGGATTCATTCTGCTTCTACCATCATCAGTTACATCATTAATAAAGATTAATGAGCCTGTTCCAGAAGCAGCCATGCATGCCGAAACCATGACCATGCTTCACAGATGAGCTTGTATTCTTCGGATCATAAGCAGTTCCTTTCTTTCTCCACACTTTAGCCTTTCCATCACTTTGGTAGAGATTAATCTGGGTCTCATCAGTCCAGAAGACTCTGTTCCAGAACATTTGCGGCTCATCTCTGTAGTTCTTTGCAAATTTCAATCTGGCCTTCCTATTCTTACTGCTGATGAGTGGTTTGCATCTTGTGATGTGGCCTTTATATTTCTGCTCTCTGAGTCTTCTTTGAAGAGTGGATTGTGATACCTTCAACTCTGCACTGTGGATGTCGTTGGTGTTGTCACTTACTGATGTTTTGGGGGTTTTCTCACGATATTTCTGTCATGAACTACTGTTGTTTTCCTTGGCCGACCTGTTTGACTTCTGTTGCTCAGTTCCCCACTAGTTTTCTTTTTTAGGACATTCCAAATTGTTGTGCTTGCTATGCCCAATGTTTGTTCGATGGCTCTAGTCGTTTTTCCTTCTTTTCTCAGCTTGACACTGGCTTGCTTCCTCCCATTGGCAGCTCTCCGGTCTTTAACAAGAATTACAGGTCTTTATATGTTTAAAGCAAGGATGGAAACGTGGACTAGTCATGCAGCACTTTTTAATGTTTGAACAATCATCTTTAAAAGCAACACCTGGGCAACAAGAAACATCTGTCAGTCACATGTTCCAATAGTTTTGCTCACTTGAAAAACGTGAGGGTTCAAACAAAGGGTGGTATGTCCTGAGTTGTTCAACACATCTAGATGTGAGTACCAGGAAATTCAAGCTGAAATTCTGAACTCTTGCCTCATACTCATCTTTTGATCTTAAACCCAAATGTTTTCAGTGAACAACAAAAACAAATGGATTTGCATTACTGTTCAATTACTTTTGGATGGGACAGTAGATGTCAACCTCAGGAACCTCACTGCTGCTATCTCTGCATTTCAGTTGCACATTCAATTAGCCTGTTTGCACATTTAGCATTGCCATCATACTTGCATTTTACAGATGTTACAGGTACATGTTTATTTCAGGGACCTCATTGCTGCTTTCTCTGCATCCTGTGTTAGAAATCAGCTGTTTCGTATGGTGATTGTAATAATAATTTGCGTACCCGGTTGTCAAGGGAGAGAGTAGATCATTTGTTTATTGCAGCATTAGATAGTCCTGTTCATGTGGTTACAGACCTGGTCTTCCTTACACAACCTCAATCTCATCTGACTCAGTCTCTTCTCCCTGTAATGTTGGTTAAAAGCTGATATATACATTGAGGGTGTGTTTACCTAGTAAAGCCAAGACAGTAACCCCAATGTCAAATGGTCAATGTACACATTCCTGTTGTTATCAGAGCGCAACCTACAAAGAGAATCTAAACAGAGGTTTCTGTTCTCATTATCTAGACACATTCACTTCCAATGAAACATACATTCATATTGTAGTTGTTAATGCTTAGATCCCACACCTGGTTGCACAATCTACCTTACTCATTCAATTTGCCTCAATGGCACATCTAGAATGCCATTTAGAATTGCCATTTGTACCTGCAGAACTATTGTCCCACTTGTAACATGGGACAACAACAAGTTATACTTAATATATTTACAATAATATTTGCCTTAATTGCATATTTTGTATTGTCATTTGTACTGCATTCACATTAATTTCACATCTATACATTCAACTTGTAATACACATATACTTTATACTTGTAAAAACATTACATTTTTTCTGCCCTCTTCTATTTGCACTTCTGGTTAGATGCTAACTGCATTTTGTTGTACTGTACTTGTACTTGTTTGCTATGCAAAAGCCATCAACTTGAAAACACTGGTTAGTTGATTAAAAACAAGCTGAGCCAGAGAAGTCATTATGTTGGTCCAATCCTGGAAGGCAGACCAATGGTTTGGTCTGTAGTTTTGTCTGAAGATTTAGATGGATTTCCTATTCTATTTTGATTCAACAATCTGATAGACAAGGGAGCTGTGCAAATGATTGCTTCTCAAGGTATTGTCACAACTTCTTGGCTAAACAAAATTTCTAACACGTTGGAATGTATTTTTATTTTAATCATGAAATAAGCAATTAGTCAATACAATTTTAGAAGTTAATGCCCAACAACAGGATAGACAGTCGCTGAGCTGCTGCAAGTCAAACGTCAATGCCAGTGTACTTTTTTTAAATGTCGTTCTCTTCTTGACCAAAGCCCAAAGGCCTTTAAGTCTAAAACAGACCACTATTGAAGGGTTCGGGGTCATTTGGAACATACTACGGATCTGATGTGGAGGGGGAGGAATGATGTCTGTGTGTTTCGCCCGACACTCAGAAAAGTGCTGCAGAATATTTCCTGTGCAGTCAGATAACTAGGTTGGAGATACAATTCCAGGATGTTTTGCTTGTGATGTTTGTCTCAGTGTATAATGTCTAAAGGCATTCTGCATTGTTCTTCATAGGCTTTTGACAGGGTGCTGTCTTTTGAATGAGACAGGTGTTCCTGACTTTCTACGGTGACTAAGGCAGTTCCTCTGGCTGTTAACCCCTGTGTCTTGGACACATTTCCAGCCGGGCCCTCCTGCTATTATGTCCACCAAATCATCCCCTGGCTCCAATTTGGTCATTCAACGCCTCTCTTTCCCACGTCACAAATGTTTCTGAAATAAACGTAAGTAAATCTAGGTAGAGTCTGGATAAAAACGGGAGGGAAGGAGAGGAAGAGCAGGGCAGGAGAAGAGGGGAGCAGGAAGAAAGGAGAAGAGGAGGAAGAGGGAAGGAGAAGATGATGAGGGAAAAAGAGGAATAGAAGGAAAGTAGAGGAAGAGGGGGAGGGAATAACAGATGTGTGGGGGTTGTTTCTGTGAAACTTCAGTCTTCAGCATCTCTCCATTCTTCATTTGGATGAACATATTGCAGTATCATGAGTCCAGTCCAGTATCATCACTCCAGTCCAATATCATGAGTCCAGTCCAGTATCATGATTCCAGTCCAGTATCATGAGTCCAGTCCAGTATCATCACTCCAGTCCAATATCATGCGTCCAGTCCAGTATCATGCGTCCAGTCCAGTATCATGAGTCCAGTCCAGTATCATGAGTCCAGTCCAATATCATGAGTCCAGTCCAGTATCATGAGTCCAGTCCAGTATCATGAGTCCAGTCCAGTATCATGAGTCCAGTCCAGTATCATGCGTCCAGTCCAGTATCATGAGTCCAGTCCAGTATCATCACTCCAGTCCAATATCATGAGTCCAGTCCAATATCATGAGTCCAGTCCAGTATCATGAGTCCAGTCCAGTATCATGAGTCCAGTCCAGTATCATGACTCCCAAGTTCATTTTGCGTGCGTGCGTGCGTGCGTGCGTGCGTGCGTGCGTGTGTGAATGCCTGCCTATGTGGGAAGCGGAGTATGACTCCTTTCACTTAATGTTTTACTCACAAAGTGTTTGCTTTCAAACAATAGTGAAAGGAAGATATATTTAGAAATCTTTTTCCCATACTTTGCAGTAATGTGGTAGAGAAGCCGTACCACACACACACACACACACACACACACACACACACACACAGCTGAACACCACTAATCTTCTGACATTAAAAAGTAGCACCAGAGAATTTCTATTTGATTCCTGGCAGTGTTCGGCATATTTGTAGCGTTATTTTTTATAATGTAGAATGTACAAATATCTATATAGTCAGGGTTGTACTGAAATATGTATAAAACCACTGGTGTACTGTAATATATATAAAACAACTGGGCTGTACTGACAAAAAAATTTAAGAGACCACTGGACCTTTTTCTTTCCTTTCCAAAAAAGCTGAAAAGGAAGGTTTTTGAGTGAGGAACAGAAGCATTCAATCTGCAGTGGTCTCTTAATTTGAACTATTCTGTTTCTCACTCAAAACCTTCCTTTTTGACTTTTTTGGAAAGGAAAGAAAAAGGTGCAGTGGTCTCTTAATTGAGGCTGGAACTTGTGTGAGTGCTGGCAGGATTAGTTCATTTCTCTTTGAAGAACTCAGTTCTCAGCAAATCATTACACATATTTTCACCTACTACTAATTCAGTTCACCAGTCTGATGCAGGTAAGAATTTTAAATTTCTTACTGTTTTTTACTGACTTCTCCTCCCAATTTAATAGATACATTCATTATTATATCCTCATCTCAACTCGGCAAAAATTGCCCGTTAGTCAAAGTTCAAGATATTTCCATCAAGCAAATCTTGCCACGCCTTACTGAGCCTGAACCAGAGAGTTGTCACTGGTACACACACAATGAGGAGAACAGTATGCAATAAGGCACCCCACCGATCCATAAGGCAAACCTGTTTGACTCCAACCATCCTGGGTCAGCGCTGGTTCTGAAAGCTGGTCCCCGACGCTGGAACCTTGGGTATTGTCAGTATAACAGGACCATGATTTGAACACCTGGCAAAAGTGACCCTGTTGTTCTGCCAAGCACTTATTTAGACCACAGCACTCTGAGGGGCCCCACATGGTTTTCATTAACAATGGAATTCTGAAAGCAGCTCTTCCCAAAACACAATTATTTGAGTATTTACCATGTGTGTAACAGGAATCAAATATTTCAAATAGTCTGAATGATTTAGGAGAACATTCGATATGGGTTAGTGTTTCCCATTTCTGTAAACCTTTACCCCTGTTCTAAACCTAACCCTTAATCCCTATCCTTACCATAACCCTTAATCCCTATCCTAAACCTACCCCTTAAACCGCTGTTCTAAACCTAACCCTTAATCCCTATCCTTACCATAACCCTTAATCCCTATCCTAAACCTACCCCTTAAACCCCTGTTCTAACCCTTAATCCCTATCCTTACCACAACCCTTAATCCCTATCCTAAACCTACCCCTTAAACCCCTGTTCTAAACCTAACCTTTAATCCCTATCTTTACCATAATCCTTAATCCCTATCCTAAACCTACCCCTTAAACCCCTGTTCTAAACCTAACCTTTAATCCCTATCCTTACCATAATCCTTAATCCCTATCCTAAACCTACCCCTTAAACCCCTGTTCTAAACCTAACCCTTAATCCCTATCCTTACCATAACCCTTAATCCCTATCCTAAACATAGCCCTTGAACCCCTTTTCTAAACCTATCCCTTAATCCCTATCCTTACCATAACCCTTAATCCCTATCCTAAACCTACCCCTTAAACCCCTGTTTTAAACCTAACTCTTAATCCCTATCCTAAACCCACCCCTTAAACCCCTGTTCTAAACCTAACCCTTAATCCCTATCCTTACCATAACCCTTTAACCACAATCCTTACCCTAAACCTAACCTCAATCCTTAACCTCTAACCATTACCTTAACCTTGTAAAAGGATAAACACAATGACTTCAGTGATAAGACACAAACTCTGCCCTTGATTAAATCAACCCAACTTCTGCCTTTGGGGCAGTGAAACCTTCAGAACAATTTTTATGATGAGAGACGTTAACCTGACCTGGGTGTCTGTTTCTTTAAGGTTACATGACTGTGTGTCTGCCCGTTGGGGACAGAGAGTAGCTGAGTCAAGGGTTGTGTTCCAAATGACTCTATTTAGCCTTTATAATGCATTCACTTTCACTAGGACTCGGTAGGTAATAGGGAATAGTATGACATTTGGAACACAGAAAAATAATTGTTTCTGAACCCCTCTCTCAAGGATCAGTGTTTGGATCACAACCTGGTTCATGTTTATTAGGCACCAAATTGATTCAAAACTGATCAAAACGGGGAATGGAAACCCGAACTAGTCCAAAAAGAAATATAGTAGTGTTCATTGTCTAGCATGATATACTGGACCTTCTATCTGCCAAAAACCACCCAGAGGTATTTGTTTTGATTGTGATCCTGACTGGATTACACTTTTACCCGAAACAGTGGGAGCAGTGCACATCTCAGAGGCCAAAACATAAACAGAATTAAACAAAGTGAGACTATCAAGAGTGTTTGTGGGGTTTTTCTTTTGAGACTAACACTTCTTAACACATCACTGTCTGAAATAGATAGGTCCTTCCATCCACAACTGCTATTATCTGTCTGTCCATTGGTGTAAGACAATGACTTTTCCAATCTGGGCAAATTCCTTGGCTTATATTTTGTTCAGGCATTAAATTACAAACTAATGTGATTTCTTTATAACAAGCAATTTCCTGACTGCAGCCACTTAAAGCATTTCCAAGAGGACAGGTACACCACAGAGCAGATTCCACACAGTATTAAAAAAAACTCTTAGAAACATGTATTTTGAACTAGAATCAGCCAGAAGTTTCTGCTTGAATGCTATTTTTATTAATGTACAGTAAGGATGAACAGAGGATACACACAGTATTGATAGTGTACACTCTTTTACAGTGTGTAGTACACACATACATTCTTCTACAGTGTGTACTACACACATACACACTTCTACAGGGTGTACCACACACATAGACACTTCTACAGTGTGTACTACACACATACACACAGGCCCATAAGACGGGTTCATGCTTTGAATAACATCATAACATTCTTTCCACAGATTCTTTCCACTAATGCATAATTCAGAGTCATGTTTGTGTTCATCACAAAGCCTCCAATTACTGACACATAGCCTGGTTATATACGTAGGTGTTTTGTAAAAGTTGTTGTGAATGTGATCTAATGTCCGCTTGTCTCTAGCTGCTAGTTAAAGGTGATGTATAACATGTTTGTAGCTTTACAATAAGTCACAGGCAGTAACATGGCTGGAAAACCAGGTCAGGTGGAGGATCTCTATGTATTCAATGTCATTTATGTCAACATGGATATTTTATTACTCATCTGCACACTGGAACAGTTAGATAAGACACAAGAAAAGTTGTGGACTGATGAATGAATGGATCTGACTTCTGTTTTACTCAGGGCTGACTGCACTGTAAACAGCATTTGGATCTACTATTGACACTGTTGACAAGTCATTCTAAGAGCAAATTGCACACCTGGCTCCAATACATAGAACACACATCGCCTGTAGTGTCATGAAATGCATCCAAAGAGAAGAATATACCTGTGAATACATTACAACAATTACATTGCTTAGAGTGCAATAAGGCTGCTTTAGGACAAAGCTAAAATTTCAGCCGTGTAATCATTGCATGTTCCCGAATTTAACAAGAAACAGAATAATGTGGTAACGTGAGCTGGTCCCAGGCATACAAGTCAACAATAGAGCTGTAAATAGATAGTCTTGTTTATAGCCATCTTATAAAGTTAGCTGTTTGGTTATGTATATCACCGTAGGTCATGTAGTCTCACAGGGTGCTGGATGAGAGTCCAAATTCTGCTGGAATTCGGGTTGAATGGTCACTAGGGGGCGCTCTTCTATTTGGTCTGAAAATCCCCACTGTCCCAGAGTATTGTTGGTGACATTGCCCTGCATTTGTGTTGTAAACAGATATTTGTTCAATGCGTGTCTGTATAATTTATTGAGTAACGGAGATAGAAATGTTCAGATATTTTAAGTTTTTCCCGATTGCTAATATACATTGACCAATACAATTACAGTAACAAATCTCTTCACACAAAACCAGACTGGATTGCAGTCTCAGTACTATGATGGGGTCCGAAACTGGACTAGAGTATTTCATGAATGTTATTTGTCTTCAGGAAGGCATTAAGTTGTTGTGAAACATATTTCTCTAAGATTTTTGAGAGAAACGGGAGATTCAATATTGGCCTATAATTGTTTAAAATGTCTGGGTCCAGATTATATTTTTTTAGAAGTGTATTTTTTCTGCAATTTTTGGTGAGTTATTTGTTTTCAAATGGTGATGATCTTTTCCTCAAAAAAGTTCATCTATTACAGCTAAAGTGAAGACCCACTTCACTTGTTGAGTGTTGCTTTTTTGTAAACTTTGCAACTGTATGAAAGATCATTTTTTCATGCCCTGAAATGTCCTGAGAATGTCCTGAACCTCCCTGACTAGGTATCAATGGAGACACTGGAAATTTTTGATCCCGTATCGCTTGTCTTATTCACAAAATTTGTAATGAGTTCTAAACCCTCAAATTGTCAGCTAGACCCAATTCCCACAAAATTACTTAAGGAACCCCTTCATGTGCTAGGTCAGGCAATGTTGAACATAATAAATTGCTCCCTTTCCTCCGGATGTGTACCAACCTCACAGAAAATAGCGAAAATTAATCCTCTTCTGAAAAGATCTAATATTGAACTTCTCATTCCTCTCAAAAATCTTAGAAAAATGTGTTTCCCAACAACTGAATGCCTTCCTGAAGACAAATAACATTTACGAATTGCTCCAGTCCGGTTTCAGACCCAAACATAGTACTGATACTGCACTTGTGAAGGTAAAAAATTACCTTCTAATGACTTTAGACACAGGTTTCGCATCCGTCCTGTTGCTTCATGATCTTAGTGCTGCTTTTGACACTATTGATCACTCCCTTCTCTTAGAGAGACTGGAAACCCATATTGGGCTACATGGGAATGTTCTGGCCTGTTTTAAATCTTATTTATCTGAAAGATATCAGTTCGTATGTGTGGATGGTATATCCTCTGACAAATCAAAAGTATGTTTTGGTGCTCCTCAAGGCTCGGTTCTGGGCCCTTTATTGTTCTCACTATATATGCTGCCTCTTGGAGATTTAATCCAGAATCACAATGTCAATTTTCACTGTTATGCTGATGACACACATATATTTCAATGAAGCATGGAGAAATACCAAAATGTGCTACTTTGGAAGTATGTGTTTTAGATATTAAGTGGATGACATAAAATGTCTTGCTTTTAAACTCAAGATAAACTAAAATGCTTGTTTGAGGACACAATAAACAAAGAGCTTTGTTGGCAGATCTCACTGTGAACATCGATGGCTGCATGGTTGTATCCCAAAAAACGTTAAGAAATCTCAGTGTTACCCTTGACCCTGACCTCTCCTTAGATGAACATATAATAAACATCTCTAGAGTTGCCTATTTTTATCTTCGAAACATTGCAAAATGCAAAAACGGATGCAGAAAAACTAATCCATGAACGTCAGTCATGCAACAGGTCTGCTGGCTGGAATGTCAGTCATGCAACAGGTCTGCTGGCTGGAACGTCAGTCATGCAACAGGTCTGCTGGCTGGAACGTCAGTCATGCCTCAGGTCTGCTGGCTGGAACGTCAGTCATGCAACAGGTCTGCTAGCTGGAACGTCAGTCATGCAACAGGTCTGCTAGCTGGAACGTCAGTCATGCAACAGGTCTGCTAGCTGGAACGTCAGTCATGCAACAGGTCTGCTAGCTCTGTAAATCAATACATGGACTTGCTCCTACGTTTCTCGCTGAAATGATCCAGCCATACATACCTGCACGTAACCTTAGATCACAAGATGCAGGCCTTTTAACTGTACCTAACATTTCTAAAGAAACAGCCGGAGGCAGGGTCTTCTCTCATAGAGCTCCAATACTTTGGAATGATTTGCCAGTTAAAATGAGAAAAGCAGACTCAGTGCAAACTTTCAAGTGTCTACTAAAGACTAATCTCTTCTATTATAAATTTAGGAGGACATGAGGTCTTGGCCCAAACCTGCAGAGTACCAGGCTTGACTCGTTGCTGTCCCTGTCCAAAGTCCTCCTGATTGTGTTGCAGATCAAGGCGATACCTGACGATTTCAACAGCCACTCTGCTGACCCCCCCTCCCCCTGTCTGTCCCTGTCCTTGTCCATCTGGTCATGCCTCCAATCTGGACTTGGATTTAATAGACTCTGGGCTCAGCACACATGCATTGATTAAGTATTACAATATGGACTCTTAATATGTTCACCTGGCACAGCCAGAAGAGGACTGGTCACCCCCCAGAGCCTGGTTCCTCTATAGGTTTCTTCCTAAATCTCGCCTTAGGGAGTTTTTCCTAGCCACTGAAGTTCAACACTACTGTTGGCCGGGTGTTTTGTCAAAGCATTTTGTGACACCTGCTGTTGTAAGAAGGGCTTTATAAATACATGTGATTGATTGACTTGTATGTAATTTTGTTGCATTTGTAACAGCGTTATTAGCATATGACAGACAACCACTATTGGATATCAGAACTGCATTGGAATCGTCTGTTTTGTACAGAACATCATGTTCATCGAACAACCTTGGATTCCGTTTGTTGTGATTACCTGAGCAAGCACCTGGAAAACGACAGAGAAGGCGGGGAAGCGGGGGGGAGTGTTGGTCCAGCTGCGGGGAAACCGTGCTCCTCGCCCTAGTATTCTCTTAGTGAACGTCCAGTCACTAGACAGCAAGCTGGACCAACTTAGGAGCAGGCTAGCTTTCCAGCGGGACACTGAGAACTGTTTCACTGAAACATGGCTGGAGCCCTCAATCCCAGATGCGGCCATTGTTCCCAAAGGACTATCCATTCAGAGTAGCAGCTGAAACCGTCAGGTATTGTCTGAGACCCTGTCGCCTGTCCTGCACCCTGTCTCACGGTGAGGCTAGAGGAGTGAGACTCCTGTCAATGTTCCTAGATAAAAGAAGAGCACCACTCCAGCTAGAATGAAGTCAGTCGCTCCTCAGCAGATCAGGCCTGACCCTATTTCTGTGCGAGTCCCAAAAAGAGAGCCAGTTATCTACAAACTCTACCTCCTGCGACCGGCAGAACTCCGTTTTCAGCCAGCGATTGAGTTGGACAAGTCTGCTGTAGAGCTCGTCACTACCCCTAGCTGGGAGGGGGCCAGAGACAATTACTCGATGCCGACACATCTTTCTAGCTAATTTACACGCTGATTCTATGTTCTTCTTCGTAAACTCTGACTGTTTCATCCTAACGTCGTTGCTGCCAACGTGAATAACAATATCTCTGTACTCTATACTTGCCAGTTTTAGACTTCGCTAGCACCAACCCCAGATTTGCGGCTACGTCGGTGGCTCGGCCCCCGGTAAACAGTGTTCGATCGCTGGCTGATTCTTTAGTCTAATACTGTGGGTAATCTAGCAGTGACCCAGGTTTAACTGGTCGACCGCATTTCTTCCCAGTGACCAAGAGAATGTTCTTGCCCGGCTGCAGGAGCTATGCCGGGGGGCTAACAACATGATGGTTTCTCCAGGGGCGAGTAGCTCCATTATGTCCAAATAGAGTCCCTGTGATTGATCGATGTGTCTTAGTAATCGTGAAAAACTGTAAAGGTTATTCAAATGCCCCCATGTTTCATGTAGCCTCGTCCACATGAGTTTATAAAGACATTGCAGTGTCCAAGTAGAGTTTATATGTGCATACACAGAAGCACCTATTGAAGCTACATATAGTACATTCCCAAACATAGAAACAATTGAAACATTTGTGTTGTATAATGTTGGCATCCTTACCATCACAGACTCAATTGTTTTCAAAATCATGTTTCTGTCATGCCCTGACACCTGTATGTTCTCGTTACCTCACTCCCAGGTGTTCCTGGTTCTCTTGAATACCATATGTGTAAGTTTGTGTGAGTTTGTGTGTGTGCCTGGGTGTCTGTGTGATATTATGTACATCGCCACAGTGATAATATAACGAGGGGAACTGGAGAGGTTGGTTTGAGCTGGACATCAATGGTTCCTCTCAGGCCCTTTATAATCAACTGTTCTTTTCATCACATCACTACATTTCTTCAATCACAAACTAAAGATTTTTCAGTGCATAGTTTCTAAACCTTTTATGGGCCAATCCAGATGACGCCACGAATACGGACTGAATCCAAAAGTCTTTGACCAGACAAAGCAGCAGCAACCTGTTAGGGGGTTGTTGTGGCAATTTCTTAACTAATGTACATTGGAGACATGTTTGCTTATCTGTTACCGAGTATGTAACTCTGGTCTGTGGTTGTGACACACATGTCTATATAATACAGGGGATCATGAGATATTCTGAATAGGGGTGTCTGTCCTTTGTTCCTTAGGAAATGTAGGAGAGGGGGATCTTAAATTTGCCTAGGAGCATCATTGACTGGTATCGGCAGATTATTGGGTTACTCATTGATATGCACACCTGTATAACCCTTTAGGGCATCTATAGTCTGTCCGGATGCTGTAAGCCCTAACAGAGTTTAAGAGGTTACCCATGTGGAGAAGGACAGCCTGCCCTTTGTGTGAGGCCTAGGTTGTAATAGAACAAAGGGAATGTATTCCACTGAGTTAGCACACATGTGCAGCATTGTACCACACCCCTTTAACTGTTATAAATACTGACCGTTGTTGAATTTTACTTGAGAGGCTCCTCGAATAATTATTCTGTAAGAGTTTGACGCGTCTCTCTATTTGCAAATAAACTGCTAATTGTGCCAAGAGAATTTTTTCTCTGTCTGACTCCTTTAAGAGTGTTTATCGATGAAATTTCCATCACAGGGTTTCAGTCGTGCTCGTTTGAGTTTGCATAACAAATAGCCATTGGACTAATGCAAATAATTACGCTGTAATTCTGTCAGGTAGGCATTGGCTATTGTGGAGTTTACTCTTAGTTTTGATTTTTAGGAAAGCATTTTTGAAAATGTTAGGAAAGATTACAGTTTAGCAGATTACAGCAACTTTGTGGCAGAAATTTCTGGATTTTTTTTAACAATAATTCTGACATGTTAGATAGGCTTCATATTGTTTGTTTCCTGTTAAATTCAATAATGAATGATGAATTAATTCTATATAGAATTAGAATTGTAAGGTACTGGCAGAGGAGCCGGTGAGAGCAGATGAAAGCAGACAATGCCCTTTTGGGATAACATTCAGCATAAGGCCATGTTATGTAACGTTATGTCACAAGTCACAAGTAATAGATGTCGAAGTCCAAATTGAGTGGCAATAAAAAACAACAAAAAACACGATAAAGATTCAGTTAATTATTCAACCAAAGCAGCAATTGTAATAAGACTGTCTGTTTGGGTGATTGAGAGACTGTATATGCCCAGGCTTACAGAGTCAGTGTCCGCTGTACCTCTGTTCAAGCACACATAATAACAGACACCTAAAAATGATTGAATAAACATGGTCATATGGACATAGAGCAGTAAGGACAGAAAGGCTAATTCTCATATTTGGACTTCAACCCTCTTTTGCAAACCTTTCCATTAGTGAGACCAACAAAATACATGTTCATGACCTACGCCAACGACGTCGAAACGGATCTCGCCGTAATGTCCGTGACCTATGGCCACGACGTCGAAACGGATCTCTCCGTAATGTCCGTGACCTACGGCGACGACGTCGAAACGGATCTTGCCATAATGTCCGTGACCTACAGCAACGACATCGAAACAGATCTCTCCGTAATGTTCATGCAAAGTTCCTAATGGCGCTCTATTTCTAATTCAGAACCTACATTTTCATCAGGATCTTGAATGATCACAAACGCATCAACTCAGTGTTGTCTGACATCTGTCCTAACATTCAGACTTTTACATTTGGATAGTTCCTGACATATTGTTTATCTTAACTGAATTGTCAAGAAATCTATTCAGTTAATATTCAACTGACGCTAACCCAAACTGCTATTCTTATCCCAGTTGTAGTAGATTGATTGTACATCGACAATGATTTCCAAAAGTATTTGCACCGTTTTTTTGGCTATGAATTTGAGCACTTTTAGATTAGGGTGGATAATGAAAATCATGTACTGTATCGATCATTTATCAGATATGGATGAAAAATAACAGTAGCTACTGTATCTGCTTAATTTCCAAAGTGCTGAAATACAAAGCAAAATAAGAGAATAATTGTAATGAATGCACACAGACTGGTTGGATGGAGGGATGGATCCAAGCGCAGAGCACAGGACCTTTTATTAGGGGGGAAAATGGCAGAGCAAAAGGGACAGGCTGTAGTGAAGTCAAAAGGCAGGCAAACAGTCGGTAACTGGGAAAGCACGTAGATCGAAGGCTGAAACAGAAAAGCGGAAATCCAGAGAGGTGGTCAGTAGGCAAGCGAAGGTCAGGATACCAAACAGACTTTCTTTCAATACTAGGATCAGATAATGGCCCACTCAGGAAGAGCCGGCTCAGTAGAGGTGTAAACACAAACAATACTTCACAATGGCTGACAGCAAACACAGAAATGCAAAATGAGACACGGGTGCAAACGATAATGGGAAATGGATAGGCTACGTTCAGAACAACGAAAGAAAACAGGGTACATTCAAGATCAAACCAAAACCACATACATAACCTAACAATAATGTGAACAATGCCAAATACTTTAGGAGTTCAAAGTATAATGATAATGAAGTATAATCTGGAGGAAAAAAACCTCCATCTTAATCTCAGCAAAATGAAGGAAATGATTGCTGATCACAGGAAGCAGCGATGGGGAGACCACGCCCCCATACACATCAATGGGTCTGCAGTAGAGAGAGTTCACAACATCCGGTTCCTTGGGGTCAACATCAGTGAAGACCTGGTCTCATCACTCTAACATCTTGGTGAAGGGTTAGGGTTAGGGCCAGGAAACGGCTCTTCATCCTACACTGATTAAAGAGATTTGACCGGGATTCCTGGATACTCACCAACTTCTACAGATGCACTATTGAGAGTATCCTGTCTGGCTGTGTCACCGCCTGGTATGGCAGCTGCACCACCCTCGACCTTAAAGAACTTCAGGGGGTGATAAAAACAGCAGAGTCTGACCTTACATCCCTGCACAATCTCTACACAGAGAGGTGTAGGAGGAGGAGCAAACAAATCATTCCAGATCCCAGCCACCCATGCCATGGACTGTTTACCAAGCTGCCATCAGGCAGAAGGTACAGGAGTATTCCATCAAAAACTATGGGACAGTTTCTTTCCTCAGGCTGAACCCATCTTCCCTTCCATCAGTAGTCCCATGCACACCTGTCACTTTATATCACGCTCATCCGCCAATCATTTTAAGCACACATGTCCCTTTTTATCCTGATCATCTGCCAATCATTTCATGCACACGTGTCACTTTATATCATGCTCATCTGCCAATCATTTCATGCACACGTGTCACTTTATATCATGCTCATCTGCCAATCATTTCATGCACACGTGTCACTTTATATCATGCTCATCTGCCAATCATTTCATGCACACCTGTCACTTTATATCATGCTCATCTGCCAATCATATCATGCACACCTGTCACTTTATATCATGCTCATCTGCCAATCATATCATGCACACCTGTCACTTTATATCATGCTCATCTGCCAATCATCTCATGCACACCTGTCACTTTATATCATGCTCATATGCCAATAATATCATGCACACCTGTCAATTTATATCATGCTCATATGCCAATCATATCATGCACACCTGTCACTTTATATCACGCTCATGTGCTAACATTACATGTATTTTTATGGTGTTAGAAGGAACAGCACTTTGCCTACTAACTTGCCAGAAGAATGAGGAAACTGTAGCTCATGTTTTAGGAGTGCTGCCCAAAACAACAAATTAATCTGACTAGCTCACTGTCCTACCTTGGTCAACTTTGAAAACATGACTCTTTTTACCCAGACCCAAACTCTGTCTCACTTGCTTTCCCCCAAAAGTGGCTTATCAGCTATTCGGCCAGAGGAAAACTCCTGCTCCATATTTTACACATTATCCTCACACATGCTAAGACTAGAAATTCGCTGCACTGGCATTGCTTTCTAATTCCTAATTCAATGGCATCCAGTCCTCTCACATTCAAAGCTATAGTCATGGAATGTCAGAGCTCTAGAACTGGAATGTTAGTGGATTAGAATGTCGGAATCTTGAAACACAGCCATGTCATGTGCTGACATTCCGTATTCTATTTGTCAATGCCAGCATTGGCCCAGTATGTTAGACGTCACCTTCAACGACACTGACGGTCTGCTGGCTGAGCACCTTCAGGCAGCACATCGCACATTGTGCTTATTATCTATATAGGGTGCTACTTTTGACCAAGGCCCATTGGGTTTTGTTCAGTATTTTTAATACATTTTCTTGACACATCAGCCTTGATCAACTGGGCATTCAGTCAGAAGTAAATAATACTATTATTCGAAACAGAACAATATTACTTTGAAACACCATACCAGGACAGAAAAACATTTCAGGTGTTCAGGTGGAAACCCAGAAGAAAATGTAATACAATTATAATTTCTTGTAATATTAATTTTAATATCAAATGTCACTATAAATATAATGGCCAACCAGTATTACCTCCCAATTATGTGCCTGTGCTGCAAGACCAGATAGCTTCCAAACCAAACACTAATCCATAATACACTCAATGTGACCAAGGCCACAGGACAATAGTATGCCATTTGGGACACAGAAGATCATCATTTCAGTTCCTCACACACAATATTTGACATCATAACTTCCTGAATGTGTGAAAAGTAGTGTCCTTGTTGATTATGTTGTCATGTGGGACTCAGTCATGCTTTCTGGTTGTTATGTTAAAGGATTCTTTGATGGGACAGGATGACATCATGTGGAATCCATTTGTGGGATGTTGGGACAATGGTTGTGTGTTACTGTAGCTGGGGGCAGTTTGTCTGTTTGTTTGTGTGTCAGACAGGCAGTGGGCTGTAGCAAAGTATCTAGTCAACCCAATCCTGTACTTCCTCAGGGTGAGAGAGCTGCCCACCCATTCCGTCTTACTGATAGCAGGAATATTGAATAATGACCAGATGCTAATGCAGTACCTCCACCAAAATTCTATGGTGGTTTCTCAGCAGGCGACAAGCTTAGGATCAGTTATTTAGTCATGTTTTGACAAGCTCTAACCCTCTTGATTAACCTCATCCTATCTGAAGATAGTCTGACATGAAATGATCAGGTTCTGACCATTTCAATCATGGAAAAAATACAGTATGATAAAATGTTGGTCTTTAAAAATATATTTTACATGAAACATTTATTGATTGTGCAGGGCCTTTACACATTCAGATCAGTGTAGAGAGTTAGAAACATTGATGAAAGTTAATGTAATAATCGCAAAATGCACACAACCACAATGGCCACCGGCATTATCTGAGGACTACAAACTTTGAATTTCAATTTGGGTTCTTATTTCCTCCAAGAGAGGTCATCGTTTTATTTGAATGAATCTGTCATAATTTTAATTAGGTGGAACAGGCATCATTTTACTTAAGTATAACTAGCATTATTTTAGTTAAATTAGAACTGCCATCATTTTTGTTAAATGGGACTGGCATAATTTTAGTTATGTGGAACCGGCATCATTTCCATTAAGTGGAACAGGCATCATTTTAGTTATGTGGAACTGGCATAATTTCAGTTAAATGGAACTGGCATAATTTTAGATAAGTGGAATATGTATCATCTTAGTAGAACTGGCATCATTTTCCCTCAGCTCTGGCAGCCCATACTCCATCCGGGGCCAAGTCACCCCGCTTTGGTGCCACACCCTGCTCTTGAGGGTGGAGCATCCACCTGTCCCGGAGCAGGACGCACCTGGCACCCGGCCCACCCCTGGTTGTTCCGGTCTTGCAGACGGGAGCCCGCACCTGGATGGGTATTGTTAGGTCTTGGCTGGAGGCCTCTAGGCATCTCTGCGCTGCTGTTTTGACTCTCCCCAATTAGAGGCAGATCAAAATCTCTACTGTTTATTGTGTAATTCGTTGAGAACAAAATGATGTAACAACGGTCAATGGCCACTAATATCACCAACTGATTGAGCTCCTCCTGTTCCACCTCACTCAAATGAGCAGATACCGATCCTGCTTGCAACGGCATGTATGCATGTGCCACCATGGAGGATCTGGACTGCTTGTGCAACCTGAATGGGCTAGAGATGAATCAGTCAGGAAGAATAAGGAGAGGGCAATTGTGTGTGGCCACCACCTGCAAAAACATTCCTTTTTAGGAGTTGCTTTGCTGTTGCCTCTCCAGTGCACCTGCTGTCATTTTAATTTGCACCAAAACAGGTGCCCCTGATTCACAATCGCTCATTCCTAACTGGACAGATAATAAATCCTGAAGGTTAATTAACTTAGTGTTATACTGTGTTGATTACATGTTCCCTTAATTTTTTGGAGCAGTGCATATTTATTTTCATTGTCATGATTTGTCATGATGGAGACATTTAAGGATTAATCTTATAATTTTATCCTTTCCCTGTTCAAATGAGTTTGCATTCAAGGTCACACCTCTATATCATTGCAGTGATGTGTGTTCTTGGTAGGCAAAGTAGGCACTGCCAACCCTGGGGTTTTGGAAGAAATAGAAATGTATGATTTTTTGTTCCAAATAAATATTTTTGTATTCAAATTGGGGGTGTTGCGATATACCGGTATTGATGTAATATTGATATCATGGTAATAATACCAATGATAATTTCATATACACTAGGTGAAACTAAAGTTGTATATTTCCAAAAAACCCTCTTGGTTATTCGATACCTTATTCATGTCACCTATAGACAGACGATGCCTGTGCTTAAACAAGGAGCCTGGGCCAATGCACTGGCGTGGATATCCCACTAGAACCCCCGGGAGAGATCTGCAAAGACGTGCCTAAACTCATCTGGGCTTTTCCATAGCTTATTCATGGACAAACGATGCATGTGCTTGAACCTTAAAGTCAACGATGCCTCGACGCTGGTCATAGAAAATGAAACGCATCCTTCAGAGGCTGTGGGCACTGGAAGAGTGCTTGGATGCTGCCACTGGACGTGACACAACGTGAGCAGTGTAGCAGTGTAGCAATGTAGCAGTGTAGCAGCTGTAGCAGTGTAGCAGTGTAGCAGTGTAGCAGCTGTAGCAGTATAGCAGCTGTAGCAGTGTAGCAGCTCTAGCAGTGTAGCAGCTGTAGCAGTGTAGCAGTGTAGCAGCTGTAGCAGTATAGCAGCTTTAGCAGTGTAGCAGTGTAGCAGCTCTAGCAGTGTAGCAGTGTAGCAGCTGTAGCAGTGGAGCAGTATAGCAGCTGTAGCAGTGTAGCAGTGTAGTAGCTGTAGCAGTGTAGCAGCTGTAGCAGTGTAGCAGTGTAGCAGCTGTAGCTGTGGAGCAGTATAGCAGCTGTAGCAGTGTAGCAGTGTAGTAGCTGTAGCAGTGTAGCAGCTGTAGCAGTGTAGCAGCTGTAGCAGTGTAGCAGCTGTAGCAGTGTAGCAGCTGTAGCAGCTGTAGCAGTGTAGCAGCTCTAGCAGTGTAGCAGCTGTAGCAGTATAGCAGTGTAGCAGCTGTAGCAGTGTAACAGCTGTAGCAGTATAGCAGTGTAGCAGCTGTAGCAGTGGAGCAGTATAGCAGCTGTAGCAGATTAGCTGTGTAGCAGCTGTAGCAGTGTAGCAGCTGTAGCAGTATAGCAGTGTAGCAGCTGTAGCAGTGGAGCAGTATAGCAGCTGTAGCAGATTAGCTTTGTAGCAGCTGTAGCAGTATAGCAGTGTAGCAGCTGTAGCAGTATAGCAGTGTAGCAGCTGTAGCAGTGTAGCAGCTATTGCAGATTAGCAGTGTAGCAGTGTAGCAGCTGTAACAGTGTAGCAACTGATGCAGTGTAGCAGTGTAGCAGCAGTCAGTTATTGCAAAGGGGTCATTTCATAACAGTTGATTGCTGATGGTAACGCTGAACGCTCCATGGCTGTAGTGCAGCTCCTACATAGTGTTCTACTTCTTTATGTTTTATGGTGGTTGCCAACCATCTGTGTAACGTTTGTGGGCTCTCCTTAAAAATGCGGGAGCAAAAGCACTGCGTTTTGTGAATGCAAACAATTTGGATGCTTGGTGCATGCTTAGTACGTTCACAAATGCATACAAATGGGTAAGCAAAAGATGAAGGCCCCTGGGATTTTGGGGCGTAGTTGTCACTTCCTGCCAATAAGAATATTTGACACATCGGCTCTCCAGTCCCGTGAGAAATTCTACATTTTAAAGAAAAAGAGAAACCAGGCAAGCCTAGTTCTGCCGGCCCACTGTAAAAAACATTGATTGTTGTTGCACTCCTGTGATTCAAACCCCAGTCATTCACGTGAAAGGCTTTGTATTATTTTGTCATGTGCTAACATCATGTCAAGTGTGAATATTTCCTTAGACACCATTAACCATTGTGTTAAACTGAATAATGTTTCTTATTATGTTTACCTCTACTGTGAATGACATTGATACAATAACTTCTGTTTCAACATAGTACATATATATATATATATATATATATATATATATATATATATATATATATATATATACTTTTTCAAAATAAAAGCTATCATTGAACGATATAAAGTAAATATAGTTAACAATCTAGTCTGTACATTTATGTTTAATGTCTGTTCCAATGTTATTCTTGTCTATTCTTTTACAAAGACAAGATTGTTAACTATATTGCTTTATACATTTCAATGATGGCCTTTTATTGTGACTGCTGCCAGCATAATATCCTGCTTATCCACTTTTTTGTCAATTGAAATTACGAGAGAATTGTGTAGCCAGCGACATAATTGTCTATCCTGAACAAATCCTAATATCCACCAGAACTGATTTACTTTTGGCTTCCAATTACGTAGCTACAGAATTTTGTAGCTAGCGAAGCTTTTGTTTGTCCTAAACACATCTTGATTCATAATATGTTTAAGCAGTGATGGGAAGCGAACGGAGGACCAGTTGTTCTGTAGTCTGCATCTCTAACCACTTTGCTATTTAACAATGGGTAGTCAGTCAGTCAGGTACTCACTTACTCAATAAGTAAGAGACATTTGCTCTTCTAGGATCATTTGCAGTGGTCTCTTCATTTTAACTCTTCTATTCCTCACTCAAAACCTTCCTTTTCAACTTTTTTAGGAAGGTGCTGTGGTCTCTTAATTTTCTCTGGAGATGTATTTGTCTCTCTGTCGTTCTGTCTGTTTCTGTCTCATGTCTGCCTGCCTGTGGTTGTCTGCTTTTTGTTTGCCTTTTAGTATTTCGGTGTTGATTTATCCTCCTGTTGCCGACCTGTCTTTTTGTCAATCTCTGTCTGTTGTTATGTCTATTGTTATGTCTGTCTGTTTTCTAGATTCAGTACAGGGGTTAAGGGAGCTGCATTTCTATGGCAACCATTACTAATGTCTTTATTCAGTGTCTCTATGGCAACTAATACTGATGTCTTTTTCCAGCGTTTCTATGGCAACTACTACTCATGTGTTTCATTGTGATACTTCTCAGAAGGATTATCTAGGCTATGGATCACAGATTGTTTGTGTGTGTTTGTTTCATTGTGTGTTTGTGTGTTCCTCTCTCTTCCTTAATCTTTGATTACCCAGAAAATCCTTTGTCTTGCAATAACACATAATTATCAATAGTACTTCAGTTTGCTGTGTTGAAATTAGGGTAACTTCCAGAAAGGTTCCAGACATCAAAGCAAAAAACTATTACTGCAAAAACAAAGTAAAAATGTGGTAATTTGTTTGTAGTGGGCTAAATGAGATGGTAATGTCTGGATGTTCAGGTAAACCTAATTGTAATAAGATGAAAACCCCCTGGTGAAAGCTGTCATTTCCCATACATTTAAAAAAGGGTAATAAATTATAATGGTTTTTGTTCAGTAAAATCTGTTCCTTCGCAAAGAATATAGCAAAATGGGATTGAATTCAGCACACCTCTCTTTGTGCATGAGCCACTCATCTGTCCCTCATCTCTGTCCAATAAAGCAAATGGCCCCCAGAAATTGTGCTCATGCTGTATGCAAACTATGTATCAGAAACTGCTTGTAGCTGATATTTGTTGGTTATCGTAAAGTTTATGTCTTGTTAATTAAACATATACATTGACCTCCAAAGGTATGTGGACATTTTATTTTATATTGGCTATATCTTCCATCACTTTGAATTCAAAATATTACAGTGACTATTGGGTGAAAATCGTACCAATGAGCGAAAACATTCTGACCACCTACCTAATAGTTGGTTGGTCCTCCGCGTGCTGCCAAAACAACGCCAACCTGCTGTGGCATGGAATCTACAAGACCATTGAATGTGTCTTGTGGTATCTGGTATCAAGCCATTAGCAGCAGATCCTTCCACCCCTGCAAGTTGTGAGGTGGAGCCAACATTGATCAGACTTGGTCCAGCACATCTCACAAATGCTCAATCGGATTGAGACCTGAGGAATTTGGAGGCCATGGCAACACCTTGAACATCACGTTCCTTATACCATTCCCGAATGATGTTTGGCAGTGTGCATTATCCTGCTGAAAGAGGCCACTGGCATCAGGGAATACCGATGTCACTGCTACATGGTCTGCAACAATATTTATGTAGGTGGCGTGGGTCAAATTAACATCCACATGGATGCCTGGACCCAGGGTTTCCCAGTAGAACATTCCCCTCCACAGGCTGTTGTAAAAGGTTCTCATGTACCATGGCCATTCACGATATGTAAAAGAAAACCACCCTCATCGGACCAAGCGACTTTCTTCCATTGCTCCAAGGTCCAATTCTGACGCTTGCGTGCCCACTGTAAGTGATTCCCACTGTGTGTTGTGCCACAGTAGACTTTGTTGATTTGGACACGACAAACCCTAATCCCTCTTCTCCCCGATTTTAGGGTGTCGAAATTTTGGAAGATTATGTACAGATAGTATGTACAGTATAAAGTAGTAGTCTGGAGTCTTGAGACCCTTAGACCATCAGGTGCTGGATATCATCCCTGTTAATGCTCTGACAAGCCTGTACCAGTGGCTGTCGGTTGCTAAATGCACCTTTATCTGCTCAGTCCTCACATTTCTGGTTATGTTTCTTCATGCTTTGCATGTAACGATTATAAGGATACAGTGGGTTCGGAAATTATTGACCCCCTTGATGAACATGAGAAAAAATATGTATCATATGAAATTCATACCAAGTGAAGTTTGTGAATAAACTGTCACTTGTAATCTAGCTGGCTTATGGGAGCCATCTTCATATAATCAAATGAAAGAGCTAGAATGGGAGAACACTGCTGCTTGGTTGTTTAAGATTTTGGTATTTCATTGAATATGTTCACTTCTACATGGGAAAGACTTCATCAAGGTCCAATGGCAATGACGTTTATAGACTATTAGCCTCCTGGTTTTATGTTCTATCTGGTGCACTACGAGGTCTTGAGCCTCCTGGTTTTCTGTTTTGTCTGGTGCACTACGAGGTTGAGAGCCTCCTGGTTTTCTGTTCTATCTGGTACCCTATGAGGTCAAGAGCCTCCTGGTTTTCTTTTCTATCTGGTGGAGTACAAGGTTGAGAGCCTAGTGGTTTTCTGTTCTATCTGGTACCCTATGAGATATAGAGCCTCCTGGTTTTCTGTTCTATTTGGTGCATTACGAGGTCAAGAGCCACCTGGTTTTCTGTTCTATCTGGTGCACTACAGAGTCGAGAGCCTCCTGGTTTTCTGTTCTATCTGATGCACTACGGGGTCAAGAGCCATCTGGTTTTCTGTTCTATCTGGTGCACTATGAGTTCGAGAGCTTGCTGATTTTCCTATTAACCGAGGACAGGAGCAAGAGGTATAAATCCTCATCATACAGTCCCTCTTTCTTCTACCCACAGAACAGCTATCTGTGATCACAGAAATCAAATTTAATGAACCAGTTTTTCTGTAGGACAATAAGCGAAATGACCTGGTGTGCTTTCCAGTCAGCACCCTGCCACCTACAGGTCAAAAGTAGTACTTTCCAATCAGCACCCTGCCACCTACAGGTCAAAGGTAGTACTTTCCAATCAGCACCCTGCCACCTACAGGTCAAAGGTAGTACTTTCCAATCAGCACCCTGCCACCTACAGGTCAAAGGTAGTACTTTCCAATCAGCACCCTGCCACCTACAGGTCAAAGGTAGTACTTTCCAATCAGCACCCTGCCACCTACAGGTCAAAGGTAGTACTTTTGAAATGGTCTTATTCTGCAGCAGAAGTGGCTGACCACTAGGTGGAGGGAAACATAACCCTGCTATTGACCTTTTATGATGTTCAGTCAAACAAGCCAAAATCAGTCTGTGCTTGATAGTGGATGCATGAGTGTGTGTATGTGGGAGTGTGTGTGTGTGTATGTGTGAGTGTGTGTATGTGTGTGTGAGTGTGTTGGTACGTGCTTGAGTACCCAGTTTAAATGAAGGTTAACACATACAGGTCCAATGCACTAGTTTCAGTATGTGCAATGTTAACATTTGCAATTTCAGAATCAGAGTCAGCTTTATTATAAGTATGTGTACACATATGAGATATTTGAGGGATTTTAAGTTGCTTAAAATGTATTTTGCATATAAAAATGTGTATTTTTATAAGGAGTTGTAAAACCCATGTACAGTGGGTACAGAAAGTTATCAGTTCCTTTCAAATGTTCACCTTTTGTTGCCTTACAGCCTGAAAACATAGAAAATCTGCTTTATTTACACATAGTAACCAAGAATTTCCAAGGGAAAAATATCTGAAAAAGTCAGAAAGTTCATTCAAATGAAAAAAGTTATAAAGCCTGTTTGGATAAGGTAACACCCCCATTAATACACCTGTTGCAAACACCTTCTGCTTGAATTACAGCCAGGAGCCTTATATATCTATTAACTTTGCACACCTGTTATTACATATTTTTTCTTTGCAGAATTGTTCAAGCTCAGTTAACTAGCCTGGTAACCGGTTATGGAGTGCCTTCTTAAAGTCGACCAACAGATTCTGGATGGGATTTAGAGAAACAACATTTACAGGAACAACCTGGGGAATAGTTACAGGGGTGTACAGGTGATGAATGAGACAGTTAGGGTTAGGGTTAGTTACAGGGGAGGACAGGTGATGAATGAGACGGTTAGGGTTAGGGTTAGTTACAGGGGAGGACAGGTGATGAATGAGACAGTTAGGGTTAGGGTTAGTTACAGGGGAGTACAGGTGATGAATGAGACAGTTAGGGTTAGGGTTAGTTACAGGGGAG
>JACXGJ010007511.1:0-30274 GCA_016801105.1 Esox niger | reverse complement strand
CACACACACACACACACACACACACACACACACACACACACACACACACACACACACACACACACACACACACACACACACACACAGGCCACCTTGTTAGTTACATTTCTCTAGTATTAAGGAGGACACCCGCTTCCATCTGATTTACGTCTTTTTGCACACCACTGTTGCCAAGAGTGGTTATTTTAGCTTTCTGTCAACATTGCTATTGTCCTCTGACGTATCTCAACAAAGTGTTTTTGCCCACAGAACCTATGCTCACTGGATGTTATTTTTTATTGCACCATTCTCTGTAAACCATTGAAATGCCACAGAAATATAATTGTATGATCACTCACACCTGATAATCAGAAAGAATGAGCAAATTAATCTCACTGATAGGGACTACTTCATCACAGAAATGTCCTCAGTGGCACAGCCCTTGACTGAGTAATGGAAAGTATAAAAGTATACATACAGTAGATGAAACCTCATTCAATCTTGATGGGTTCCAGTTTGCAGCCTCAGCCCATACAACCAATCAGGTAAGGGAGTGTGTTGACACATTGTAATGGTGATTTACAATACTTTCTCAGAGGGACATTTCCAATTGGACATATCCAATTTGCAGTTATCACCTTGCCTCATTGTAACAATTCCACAGTGGGAGATTAAAAGATCGTTCTATACAGACATTGCCAAGCTGTACTGCTTCCTATTTTACAGCATTCTCAAGCGTTTTTGCTACTTCACAAGCGCAGCAGGTTAAAATGGATTATTTGCTTTATTAGCTTAATATATAACTTTTCCCATCTTTCACACACTTTGGCTATCTTTTCTAGTATTTGATTCACTGTAAAAATGATCTGCTCACCAATAAATAAAACATGGTCGGTTTGGATGACTGGTTATTTGTTTTTAAACAGGGCCTACACTGTCACCATGGTATCACCTGTGGATGTGATTGTAGTGGGAGCTGGGAGCCGTGGAGAGGCATACTCACATTATGCCTCCCTCCATCCTGAACGCATGCGTGTAAGATTCAACATCCCTTGTCATTTGATCTTGTCAGTATGGTCGGAAATAACGAAAAAGCAGACTTTTGGCAAAGAACAAACAACTATCTAACTGATCAATGTAATATAATGCCTCCTCATTTTGTGTTTGAAAAGGATCAATAAGATTTAATGAGTGGGAGTTGATTATTTACATTATCGATGAATCAACAAATTCACAATGCGTGACTGTTTTCCAACAGAGATAGTTTGCCCAATGTTTGTTCATCTAAGTCGGCCTTTAATGTGAACCACCTTACCCTAGTAAGATGTATGTAGTCACTCCCACTAGTTCACTTACTGCCACTAGATACCACTTTTTTCTATAACCCATTAGTATCTATTTGGTCTTGACTAAGATGATTTGTGATTTTGATGACAAAAATGGCAACAATAATTACCCAAATTTGCTTTAGGTTGTTGGAGTGGCTGATCCCAGGATCTTTGCACGAGAGAAACTTCAGAAGCAACACAGAATAGCAGATAGCAACATGTTTGTTGGTATATCAGCCCATACCCATTTCTCCTATTACTTTTTTGGTAGCCCTTAATGTCTCATATTTAGAATAATGCGTTATTCAGAATATTATATTCCCATACGCTTGACATAATATACATCATAAGTTCTTATAACTTCTTATGTCACAAAATGTCAAGAACAAGCCACTGTTGTCTTGCATGCATTGTTATAAGGCATGATACTGTATGCCCTAACATAACCTGTTATAATGGTTTACATTGCATGCTTCTTATTATACTCTTTATTTTTCCCCAGATTGGCGGGATATAGTAGAAAGGGAGAAGTTTGCGGATGCAGTATTCATTTGTACCCCAGACCGTCATCACAAGGTATTCATTGATTTACTTTCCAGCAACCAGAGTGAGTCGTTAGGGCATCCCCAGGCAGCACACTAGGAGGGAGTGTTTTCAGGATCCCTGGACGTCCTCTAAGTGAGGCGTTAGGGCATCCCCAGGCAGCACACTAGGAGGGACTGTTTTCAGGATCCCTGGACGTCCTTTAAGTGTCTCTTACTCGGGTGACAATCAACTGATCAGACATTGGGTTTGTTGCAGAATCCAATCTCTTCAGAATAACTGTTTTAGGATGCTCACGGCCTTAGGAAGTTACATGTATTTTGACTTTGATGCTACAGAAGGTAAAAATAACGTAGAATTATAATCATGCAAATGAAGAATTCCTGACTGCTGTTTTGAGTGAGTGTTTGTTGCTGTATTCTTGTCCAGGACCCTGCCGTGGCTCTAGCAAAAAAAGGTTATCATATTCTTCTGGAAAAGCCTATGGCTGTGAGTACTCTCTAGCTGCTGAATATAGTTTGTTCAACATATATTTATATAATCATTTTTATTTTACAAAAGAACATTAGTACCTTCTTATGCAAATGTCATGTCAGTGAGCCTTTTTCTAAAATATTTGATAATATTGGAGAACACTTTGGGATGGATGTTTAACCATTTTCTGAATTGAGAGTCATCCCAGAACTTTGATATACTCTTCAATTCAAATCGCAGATTCTCAACAGCGTTCAAGTTTCTAGACTCCATAAAATAATCGCCACTGAAAAATATGTATTATTCTTCTTTGAGGATTTTAATGGGTGTTTGGCATTTTTGACTGTTGACAGGAAGATCCACTTGTGGCCAAGCTTTAGCTTTTTTTGCTTTTCTAGTAAAATTTCCTATTACTTAATTAGTTAAGATAATGATGGCGTTGCTATTGATGATTATCGTTTCCTCAGAAACAGTGGAAGTAAATAACTCTTATAACATCAAAGATCCACTACCATATTATATTAGTAGGAATGAGCTACTATTCTGCACATGCCTCCAGTTTGCCAAGAAGTAGGCATGTGCAGATTAGTTTTTGTGTGTGTGTCGGCATTCAGGTAAAAAAATGTTTTCATATTAGGTAACAGCTGAGGACTGCACAGAGATTGTAAGAACTTGTATTCAAAGCAATGTGATGCTCACAGTTTGCCATGTACTCCGATATGATCCAGTCATCCGCAAGATCAAAGTAAGCATTTTCTCAGCCATTTTTCTATTTAAAATGTTGAATATTTTTCCACACAGACCCCTGATATATATTGTGAGAATAAATGTGACCCAGTTTAAAATGGACTGTGGCTACTGACTCCAATCAGAGCTTGACATAATGTTGACTTAGGAAGGAGGAATTCCTTGAAGCAGTCATGTCTTCCATAGTTTGTGTTGACACACCCTTTAATTGACCCCACAGGTGATTTTGGACAGTGGAGTGATTGGAGATGTGGCTCATATTCAACACCTGGAACCGGTAATTTACAATATCATCTAAATGATATGTCAGTACATATAGCTATCCAACCCTGGGTTCAAGTACTATTTCCTTCAAGTACTAATGTTCAATCTATGTTTTCGGTTGAGCATGTCTGGCAAAATGGGACCAACAAAATTAGTCACCTTACTGGAATATTGGCTAAACCGCTGGGAACTTGAAGCAAACACATATTCATGAAATATTGAATGCATGGTAACCCAATCTGTATGATCTTTTAATGGTTACTTTTTCTGATCTAGGTGGGCTACTTTCACTTTGCCCACTCCTTTGTTCGAGGAAACTGGAGGAATGAAGCTGAGAGCTCTTTTTCACTTCTGGCCAAGTCCTGCCATGACATTGACCTAATACATCACTGGGCTGGAGGACGACGGTAAAGAGGCATATTCTTTTCTTTTAATTTGAAGAAAACTAAGAAGTTAATTAACATATTTATGTGATTAACTGACAGGCCAAGTGAAATAGACTTATTTTTGCAGTTGTTTAAAAGTGTCTTCGTTTGGATCTCTCAGTCACTTCCGCAAAGAAAACAAGGTGTGTGTCCTACTCAAATTTCCAGAAAGGAAGTTATACAACTACTGGCCAAGACTCTAAAATGAACTGACATTTTTGCTAAAGAGTTTTAAACAATGGGCGTGACATGTAACAGAATAAGAATGCAATGCTTTTCATCACATTTCCACAACGCTTTTTTCCACACTTCCAATTTCAGTGTCATTCCCACCATTTGAGTTACCTTTTCATGATACTGTTTTTATTATTACATTATCTTAGGTGGAATTACTGTTTGTTTTTAGATATTTGTTGATTCTGTCAAAGGTACATAATTTTCTTTGTCCACATTGGACCTAAAATCCCAACTTGCTCCGTCATTTTGATCTAACACAATTTAATGGTTGGATGACAAACAGCTTTGTACCACTAGATCTAATAGCCCAAGGTGATTCGGTGCTAAAGAGTTTTTCATCCAGCCGACAGGGGCTGCAGATCGCTGCCTAGACTGCCCTGTAGAGAAAGACTGTCCATATTCTGCACGCAAGATCTACCTGGATAGGTTCAAACAGGTATGGGAGTCAGTTCCATTTGTTTGTCCCATTAGAGAGGCATGTGTGTATATGAGTGTTATTTACATTTCTGAAGCCATATACATTAGCTGTTGCCACAAGATGTCAGCAACCCACCCTTTGTGTCTCAGGGCTGTGTAGGCTGGCCCGTGTCAGTGATATGCTCCAGCTCCATCCCAGACATTGAGTCTGTGACAGAGGCTCTGAAATCAGGGCCATATGGCCGCTGTGTGTACCAGTGTGACAACGATGTCTGCACCAACCAGGTAGGACCGATCTCTGGGGTTTTAACTATTGTTAGAACAATTAGCAATTAGGTCAGTTGGAGCTTTACCAGACTAACAAGCCAGTTTTTCTCTCTCTGTATGTAACTTCTGTTACTGAAAATGTGCTGAAAGATGAATCGGTTACTTACTTTTGCCGGACGGCCAGCTGTAGGAAGAGTTCACTCAAAAAAAGGACTCAAGCCAACAATGATCTTGTCAAATTTTTCACTCACCTTGTTGCCTGTTTTCTGTGCAGGTGGTGAACATGGAGTTTGAAGGGGGTCTTACAGCAGCCTTTTCCATGGTGGCTTTTACAAAGGATATTTGTAATCGGAGAACCACTATTTATGGCAGCAAGGTAGTGCAGCTGTCCCGACGCAGTATTCTTTAAATTTAATTGAGCCTTTTTTTCACTTATATAACTAATATATAGTTCTTAGTGTATTTAATCATAATAAAAAGAAAAAAAACATACAAATAATTGATAGAGCAGCAGTTTGATACTCATTATGAAATCTTATATTATATCTGTAAAAATTCCCTACTGCAGTTTTTTCGACAGTAGCCTGTGATTTATGATGGTGAAACTTAATCTGATACACATTTGCCTTTAAGCATGAACTAAACCAAGACTCCAATATGAACCGGCAATGTTTTCTAGAGTTTAAAATCATTAACCAACCTGTAAATGCAACAGAAGTTGAAAGATACACTGAATGTCATGACACGCCATGCTTTCAGTCACAGGGCAGAGTGCTTGTTGACACACTGTCTTCACACATCGTTAGAAACTTTATATAATATGCTGCATCTTGTACCTTAACATTGAAGATACTGCCATTTTTAATCATACCATCTACGTATAGAGAATGCAAAAATAAACAAACCATTTTGATTATTTTTGCAAAGATGTCTCTATAGTAAATGAATGCATTTTATTTTGCATTAGGGATTATTTAAAGCCGGAGATACTGAAAAAGGAATCGCGTTGAAGTAGTTAATTTGGGTCCCTTCATATTTGTAATTTTTTGTAAAACCTTTTGTACTTTTTGTACTGGATGTAATAGTCTATGGTTTTAGTCTATGTTAGTACATATGTTATTAAATGTTATTTTCTCATAATGTAATGATTGCTTTGTTCCTATAGGGGGAGTTGTCGTATGATGGCTATGAGATCAGAGTGTTTGACTTCCTCACAGGGAAGGCCACAAAACACACGGCAGAGACCAGAGCTCCAGAGGCTTTCGGTTTGAGTGGGCATGGAGGGGCGGACTACCACCTGGTGGAAGCCTTCATCTCTGCTGTGTTGGTGAGTCCTGCGTGTGAACGTCAGGAAATGCTTCTTGTGAAGAACCAACTCAAGATTTGTGGGTGTTTGTAGGGCAGGGGGGTTCGTAGGGCAATAACACAATATTGTGTTATTGATTGGGTATTTATTACCTCAGGGGTTAACATACTTTTTCACCCTGGAGCGGTAAATATTACACAGTGTCTTCGAGACATGATAACATATAATTGTTTGTGTGTTATTAGATTAAGCAGATTGTGTTTGTCAGTTGTTGTGAATTAGATAAAGATCAGATGAAATGTAATGACCAATTTATACAGAAATCCAGGTAATTCCAAAGAATGCCTTTTCTTGCTGCTCTATGTCTGTAACACCTGTTTAAAATGGCTGTCAGGTGAAGGACGTACAGCACTGTAAAGCCTAGTATGTTAATGTACAGAATTTGACTTGAGACCAAATCTGCCATTTTTAACCTGTGAGTATAAAGTGTTGTCTAGAATTGAATTTAATATTAGCCCCAGTTGTAGTGATTATGCAATTGTGGTTGATTTCATTATGTTTATTGTTTGTTACGTGTGTGTGTGTGTGTGTGTGTGTGTGTGTGTGTGTGTGTCACATACAGAGTGGAGATTCATCTCTAATCCTTTCGGGACCAGAGGAGACTCTACTGAGCCACAAACTGGTGTTTGAGGCTGAGCGTGCTCGATTAGAGAGCAAGGTAGTGTTTTGTGGTCCTTGACAAGGACCAGAAGGCTCCATGAAGAGGGGAATTGAGAAGATACTTGAATAAACAGAAATTAATCAGTGGTTATTATTATGACAAAGCCCCCTCAGGTTCTCGTGAATAATGTATCAACTAGATATTTGTTGTAATTTAGTAGTTTTATGTAGTTATACAGTTATGTTGTTATATATTCAAATTCCGTTTTCAAAATGTCATGTATGCTTTTTTTGACTCAATTAGTAATTTCTAATAAATGTTTTGTTGTTGTTAATCTTGTAGTTTTTATTTGAAATTTGTAAAGATTTGTTTTCCAAGCTATTATGCAACTGTTTTACGATTGTAATAGAGAGGATCATTCTCCAAATAAATGAGACACTGTAGGCATTGGTTCATTTTCACAATCATACAAATGTTTGTGTTCATTTTAATACGATTTCCTGCATTCTTTGTATTTGGGAAGTTGACTTCCTGAATCAAGTGTGAAAACAGTCAGGACAACCCTTAATCTCTCACTTCCTCTCTTGCTGCCTGCCTCTTCTCTCTCCAGTAAACGTGTGTTCTCTGCTCATGTTGGCACATAGCCATGAGCCCCCTCTCTTTCCATTTACTGGAACACCCATGGACATCTAAATGTTGAAAATGTTGAGATGTAGCCAACTCCTACTGCTGATTCAGGCGCTCTCTCACCAGTTTCTTTCCCAGCTGTCTCTATCCAATAAAACATCTCAGAGAATATGTATATAAAAGATGTAGTGAGTTGGTTTCCTCATTTTGTTAATCTTTTTGTCCGTTCAGACCTTTGTGCCATCAAATCCATATAACTTACCCAGTACACCACCGATAATTAGATAACATACTGGGAAAGATGGCTGATCTGTGGATGGTTAGGGCTGAGATCAATGTGGTTAACTTTTAAACAATGGGTGGCAAAGGAAATATGCGTAAATGTTGTTGCCTTTGGGTTTTCCCTCCAGATAGGATGGGGTGGGATGCTTGGGAAATTATCTTAAAGATGTTTTTGATGTGCAACATTTTATTATCTGCAATAAATGGGTTAGAATCATTCCTTACCCAAAAAGTAAAATGCACCATACATTTTTGTCCAGCACTGTAAATGTACATTCATTTTAGTCAGCAATACATGTTATTCATTTGGTTATGTTCCTTGATATATTCATCTTATATCATTGCAGCTTAATATGGTACAAAGTTGCAGTGATCCAAAAATCACATTACAGATGACTATTTTGGACAGTTAAATGCAGTCTACTCAAACCCTGAGTATAGGGGTGTAGAATTAGGGGGGGGGCAGGAGGTCATGACGTATGAGGTTCTTGAATAACATCATACTTCAAAACTTAAATCAGAAAACATTTCCATGGTTCCAATACAGTTGTATTTCTAGGCAGTACAACATGTGTGCATGTTTTGCACTGATATCGTCAGCAAATGATTGATTTTGCTTGCTTTTAAGGTAAAAACATACATAAACATGTATTTCCTTTATAAACTATGTAATTCTCAATCTTGAAAGGATTGGACTAAATTAGAGAGCAGAAAGGAGGAGGACGAAAGGTATGGGGAGCTGTGAACTTGGTAAAACATGGTGTTGCTGTTCTGTGACTCTACAAATGTGTAGTGTGAGATGGAGGGAAACAGAGCAGAGTAGGAGTGAAGAGATTGGAGAAGGGAAGGAGGGAGGTGGGAGTTCAGCTGTATTTTGTCATGCCATAGGTCTCTAAAACCAGTTCCTTCCAGAGAGAGCAAACAGGCTGTAAGAAGAAATATGTGGGCCGGCAGTACATAGACGTCACTGCTGTCCTGCTATTTTGGAGAAATACGTAACGTAACTTCTCAAACACATGTACACTCGTAGGCTTGCATACACACACAAACACACTATAACCATGACCAGGAGGCGGTTGTAAGCTCTGTATAGACACTTTGTCACCTTAAAGGAAAAAGAAGACAAGCAAATATAAAAATACCTCACAGAATTATACATTTACGTAGTTGACTGGTGTACTTTTTATATGTATAACTAAACCCTTGCAGTCAAAACACCCCAGCAAACATTAGCTTTTAATTTATCATTTTTATCTTCCTGTCCAGTCAGTATAGTTATAGCCTCCCAATTAAGTGTCTTATCATGTTCTGTTCAGGAAAACCAAGGATACACGTAGAATCCAACTATCTGACAAACCGCAGCATTGACCAAGTTCAATACAGAAAAAACTGTTTTTGTCCCAGTCTTTCATGGATTTATTTAAATTGTCTACCTCAAACTGTTCTGTCTTAACAAAAGTTTTTGTAAAAACACTCTTCTTCCCTAGGCCCCTTTGGGATTTGTGCTTGTCTCACAGACACAGCTCTTGCTCAGCCCCCGTTAATCACATAGACTTATGGTTGTTACTAACCGATGCACAAGAACAAGACATCCAACCCAAGCAACTGTAGTTCAAACATAATAGTTTGAAAGTCCTAATAATGCCTCCATCGTGAGGGATTCACTTGGTTAATGTGTCCATCGAATATTTTTTTTTTCCACGCACTTATCCATATCTCTCTTGAATAAGTCACAGAATGGCATAACTTGTCTCCGTCTCCCAACTTGCCTTGCTTTAAAAAAAAATCTCACTAGTTCATTAGTAGTGCCCTGTTAAAAATGTGGGAAGTAATAGAATGCCAGTGTGCTGGAGTTTCTTTTTTCCAGTGAGTACGCTGGCCTTTCTTTCACAATGGGCTGAGGAAGGCCTCCTGCTGGGTTTGCAAACCTTCTGCTTTAGCCGAGGCCTGAAGCCACAGGAAGGGAAGCGGTGCAGTCCTCTTGTGCTGTATCCGGGACCAACAGCAAAGGATCACCGCTTTCTTACAAAAGCTCTGGCTTAAATTTGTCTTTCACAGTTGCCCATCACAATGAAATAATTTATTTGGAAATCACTTCAATCCATTCCCATGGCCTTGCCCACCACAGGTCCAACCATCTTTTGTGTGGATTTCTGGTCTCTTCAAGGAGACATCACTCTTACACTGGTTGATGAAGGTGCCGGTCTTGTCACAGTAGTCCTCCATATCAAACATGTTCCTTGATGTCACCCAAAGATAAAATAGTGGAGATGAATCGTCCTGCAGGACAACGTCTGCAGACTTTCATCTAGGACTTCACTGTACTCTCTATCTTCACAAGCTTTCAAGGCACAGATGCAGAGACGTATTCCAGATTTACTTGGAATTTTCCTTTGATTTCATGAGGTCGTTTCTATGAGGAATTGTACTAAACCACTATGGAACCCAGAGACAGGTGTATTTAACCCCATATCACATGCACTCAGGTGGACTCCACTGTAACACTAAGTGCATGACTCCTAAAGATAGTTGTTTGCACGGGAGCTTATCCAGGTGAATCATAGCAAAGGAGTGAATATTCAAGCTATAAATTACATTATAATTGATACAAAGTTTAATCTTTGTAATTGTGAATAATTTCAAGATTATGTTTTACACTTAGAGTAGTCCCATATTAAGACAGCAGTTCTTTGTTTAGCCTGCTCTGTATAAAATATTAACACAATAGTATGAATTTAAGGCCTTTGTGTACGGATAAGGTCTTATGACACCATATGTGTGGTATTTGTCCATAGGACCAAAAATCAACAACAGCCATTTATTAGTAACTATAAAATAAGGTCTGTTCAAATCAAAGTCAAAACCAAACATAGACACGGAATTTTGGCACAATGATGACATAAACCTCTAAAACACAACATTATTACAAGCCTGATACAACCAAATAATCACAACTTAAAATGGTGTAACATCACTACTGTACATCTGTGGGCTAGTGAAAGTTTTGTACCACTTTGTAGTTGACTAACAAAAGGAAAACAAACATATTCTGTCCTTCAGTCATCCTCCTCTTCCTCCCTGTGGTTGATATCTCAGCCCACCCCTTGCTTTGACAGATGTTCTCTATCTGGTTTAGTTAAGGTCAAAGATCATAGTACCGCCCACACAAATGTCTAAGGAGTTGCCTTACTTGTCATGTTCACCCAAAACGTTGACCAAACGATAAGCCAAATGTTCATTAAGACTTTAAATCTGGCTTACTTGGATATAGCTATAGACACATAAAATTACATGATTTTTCATGCATTTGATATTGAAATCACTAGCAATTATTTGTGACCATATACACTTATGACACTTTTGTATATCTTAACAATGTAGAAAAGTAAAATAGAATGTTTACTAGCATCAGTTCTCCCTGCAATTTATATTCACAAAAGTGCTTTTGACCTACAGTCTAGTTCCAGATAAATAGAATGGCAACTTGTTAATAAAGGCAATTTAATATAAATATGAGAATGTTCTGGAATAAGTAAAGCAATTGCTAGGATAGTGAATTGAGGGTAAGTTGCCAAGAACATAATGCCTTTTGCTATTATAACTATTTATGCACGCCATCTGATTGTTTGGGCAAGAGGCTTAATGGCTACTGCAATAAGTAACCCCAGCAGACCGCCTTCTTATCATCTCCTATAACATTTTCATCAATCACTATTTCTCCCAATTCTAAGCACAGCAATTCTAAGCAATAGGCCTGAACAACAATCCTATAAGCAGCCTTTGCTCTTTAAAATCGACTAGCAACCATGAAAATATTACATATTTCCAGCGTGAAGCCCCCATATAAATCTCTCATTTTGTCAGATCAAGGAGAACACAGCATACATTTGGCTGAATGTAGGTCCTGAATATCATATGCAAAATCTTTCTGTAATTTGTGTAACTAGATCGTTAGAAAAATAATCAGGAACTGCAATTATGTGCTCTTCAAAATATTTATTGTTTCTGCAATAAGAATATAAAATACTGTACAGTGAATTATTAACGTATATACAGATCTTATTTACGGAACTTATTCAGATCAACAACATATAATGTGCATATCAAGGATTCCGATTAACAGCTCTTTCGCAGTTTCTTTATAACAGATGTGATAGATTACTTTCAGCTTCTAAGGAAATTATGGGTTCCCATTGTAATTTATCAAAACAGAGAGTAAAGCAAAACTCCCAGATGTCACTCATTGGTAAATAGCCAGAGCAGTGGTTATTTTATTATGATAACAAATATATTCCTCCCTTGTTTGATATATCCCCAGTAGAATGTTGTGATGCTGGAACAAGTGTTGTGGAATTTTAAAGACTCTCTATTCCTCTGCCGCCTGGCTGCGGCTGCTGTCAGACGTGTCCTTATATGGCTGTTCCTGTCTGTATGATGTCAGAGACTAACAAACAGGACAGTTAGATTGGTGGTGGTGTATATCTGCACAGTTTGTTCGCACAAAGTTCATGAATATAATACTGGTCACAACAACAACGCTTCCCTCAGCGGTTTACCATGTTATGCTGCTTTGTGCAGTGTGATGACTAACACAGATTAACAATAACACAAGTTAGTTCTGACAGAAAAAATACCAGCATCTAAAGGTTTTGGTCTACTTGGAAAGGAAGTCAGTAGCTCAGTTTTAGAATGTCATAGAGACCAAGCAAATATATCACTAATTTTTCAAGCTTGTTTCTAGCATAAGCCGTGACAGAACTGAGCCTTGTTATAGAATGCTGTATGTACCGCAAACAGGATCATTTTAATTTATTTTAAAAATATAAAACACTAACAATATGTAGGTTATCTTTTCTAGGCTAGTTTTATTTCATCACATAGCCATTTGATTTCTTACATATTTTTCAACCAACATTCTTAGACAATAATGAGTATATGGTGACAAGTAAGAGCTTTTGACTACAGATCTATGGATAGCATACAATAATTGCGTGTGTCAAACAGGTAGGTCTCCTCTTCCAACTTGTTAATAGGAAGAACAAAAAGCTACTTAAATATCCCTTCTTGTGGTTAGTGAAGTAAATTGGGGAAATAGATTTGGCGGACTCCTGTTTTCAGCACCATTCGCTGTTCACCTCAATTTGGTTATGCCAGGCTGCTACTACAAAGTTAACCATGCTTGCCATACTTGACAGTCTGCAGCACGTTTCCTTGAATTTAGTTTAGAATGTCATTTGAATTATTTAGGTCTACTAACTTTAACATTAATTTTGGGTCCCCAAGATTAGGCCTATTCTAATTCATTATTTATACATTATTTTATACATTATTATATCGGAAGTCAACAAATGTGGGACAGTTTCGGACCGCAGGCCCCGTCTTCCTGACCTCAGCTGTTCAACGACAGTGAACAGTTCTGTTTTGGATCAAAGAGGTAGCTTGGAAACAGGCACTGGTCACTTTAAGAGAAAAGCCCGGGTGGAGCTATGTTCAAGCATTGACCCATGCTTATAAAACGATAAGGAACCGCAGCAGAGCAAAATAATTTCACAAGCGAATGTTGTTATACAAGATAGCACGTGCGAGTTTTGTTGTCCTCAGCAATAGACTACACTGGATAGACATCATAATCTACAAATCTAACCTAGTTTACTGGGAATACGTATAATTTACACACAGTTGACTACATTAATGGTAAGTAGCTTATTAAGTTCATTTTTGGTGACAGTAGCCTACAAGAACAACATTAAAATAGCATTTGTTTATTTTACTATAGTAATAGCTGCAAGCTTTATATGACCGAAGTCAACATTTTGTGTCATTGAAACAATACATTTGTACAGGACATAATGCGTATGACAAATACACTTTGAAAACGGAAACGCATCAATGTATTTATGTAATTTAGGTGTGATTCGTAATGAGTTAGTGTTCAGAACAGCCCGCTGAGTCTGTGACCATGTGTTATTCTGTTCGCCTGAGGAGATATAAAATTGACTGGGTGGGAACATTTGACCATGGCAAAATAAGATGTTTAACACATGCATACGTTTGCCTTATTTATATCAATATTAACAATTTGAAAGGAATGCGTTAGAAGAATATTATTATTTTCCAGATATGTTAATAGGCTAGGCCAATTATAATATTAAAGTGCCTTACTTATTTGAAAAGGATTTCGAATTTTCCGGTAACATGCACTGACTTTGTTTCTAGGCCTGTAGGCTACAAAAATCACAATGTTATAGGCTTTGAAACACCTAGTGTCACCTAATCTGTACGCAAAAAAAATAACTAACTGGAGTATCCCCTCCAAAATTCCATGGTTTGTTTTAACACCACAGGATGGTTTGAATGCTGATTGGCTTAAAGCCGTGGGTATACCATGGGTATACCGTCACATCACATTGTAGTGCTCTTATTGCATTGGTGTCCGGTTTATAAGGCATCTTGAGGGTCTGTGATACAGAGATAATATTCCCACGCTGAGCGCTGTGTCCACACACAGGTGTCATACCTAAGACCAGCAATTAGCTGTGGTAAATTGGACATACCACACGCCCTAATACTACATCCTATTATTACTATTATGTTTATGAAAATTGTCTTAAAAGTGTTATTGGTGTGATATTGCTCAAGTGACCGTACCACTGTTGGTGCCATAGTTCACAAATGTCTGAATGCCCCAAAAGTGTGAAATATGATTTATAGTATAGATGGTACCTGTATCATTAGGTATCAAGTTTGTTGTTATTAGTCTCAACCCCTGGCACTTGTCTTTCCCTGGGTTGGACTTCAACTCAAGGCTGAAGCCACTGATTAACAATAAACACCTCTTCTACATAGTATCAGTGCAAACAATGTTTTAGGCCAGTTTCCCTTGTTGTGGGCCAGTTTCCCTTGTTGTGGGCCAGTTTCCCTTGTTGTGGGCCAGTTTCCCTTGTTGTGGGCCAGTTTCCCTTGTTGTGGGCCAGTTTCCCTTGTTGTGGGCCAGTTTCCCTTGTTGTGGGCCAGTTTCTTGATGCCAATGGGGGCATAACCGCACCGGGAGCAGCAAGTACTCTGTCTTAACCTCTCTCATACCTCGGCCATTCCTGGATGTATCCATGGCATGTCTCTGGCCTGACCTCATGGGAGAGTTCGCTGGGAATCTTAGGCCAAAACAAAAACAGCTATTCATGGCCAAGAGTGGCCCCATTCATGAACACTGAGTTATTTGCTGGTAGAATTCCTTATTGTTTAGTTTCTTGCATCTCTGTGCTCTCTCCTGATGGAAATGACACCAAAGGTGGTTTCTGGTACTTGTAGAAGGCAAACTTAACTTAAATGTTGAGATTTTGGTTTATGTCTTGTGTAGAGATGTTTCTTGTATAGTGCAGCCTTAAATGCTTTGAATTATCAGTGGTATTGATGTTAAATTGTTAAAATAAGACCAGGTGGACATGTGCATCCAATTGAGAGGTGAGACCATCAATTATCCACTCTGACCATACTGGCCACAGACCCCAGACATTTGCAAATTTCATTTCAATAATTTAATTTAAAATGTACTTTCTTGTAAATGGGATACACACGCGCGCGCGCGCGCACACACACACACTCAGTGTTGGCACATTGTCGGCACATTGTCACACTGTGGTAGTTTGTCATTTTGGTGTCACAGGAGCTTGTTGCATAATGGCCACTGTTGAAAGAGCTCTGTTGAGGCCCCTTGGTGTGGGAACAATGCACTGAAGCATGACTACTGAGTACAGAGGGCAACGCACGGTTGGCCCAGCCTCACAGGCCTGGGAGGATATGAGGGAGTGGAGAGATGGATCAGCTCCGCCCACTGTTGACCCAGAGGTTGTGCAATGCAACCTTCATGCCTCAGTCAGACAGCCTTAAGCTCAGTAAACCCAATGTTTGTTGAAAGAGTATTGTGGTCATTTCATGGTTGAATTGTATAAGGGTTATTTTATTTTACGGTTCATTTAGTTGGTGTTTGTGGAGAAATGTTGTGAAATGGAAAGTACATAGTTAATGTTTAATGAATAATCTAAACAACTTTGTTGTAGAAATACCATGCAAACAGAAAATGCTGAAATTTGAAATAAAGCTGAAATTAATGGTTAGCACACTACAATATTTACAAATTTTCTCTTTCTATTTCATTGCTATGCATGCAGCTAACAATGAGACAGGATCACTACAACTGCTTGGCTGTTCAGTAAGCAGATGGGCAGTGTTTTGGGGGAAACTGGGTGTTTTGTGGATCGACATACACAAGGCTTACTAAGAACACATGACATGAACAAGTGAGTTGGTGACCCTTCACTGTAAATTACACTTACAGAGATTATTAGTATTTGATGAACAATTCCTAATTAGTAAACCTGTATAAATACCTAAACATTTCTAACTCCCATGTACCTAATTCATTCAAGTTGTGGAATTGATACTGTTATGTTGATGTTTCTTTTAATATTTACTGTATGTTTATTCTGACCTTGTTTATCTAAGTAGTTAAAAATATAGAACTTTATGCTTGAATCATTTAAAATGTGACAGGCTAAGTCTATGTATTTTAACACCTGTCAAGTGTTAAATTCAATAATTCTTAGTGTCATTGTTTTCCAGCCTGGCTTTTAGCCTAGATGCAGATGACCCCATGGAGCGCAGCCTGAAAGACTATCCTCAACACCACCCAATATCCCACTGCATAGACAGTGAGTAAAACAACTTGTGTGAGGACATTTGTAAATTTGCATTAGCAAACACAGTTCAAGTCAGCTTGTCTTAGGCTGTGTTTCCACAGGCTGTCCAGTTCTGATCTCTGATCCAAAGTTGTTCTCTGACCAGTGGAGATGATTTGTGTTTGCTTCTGTGTTGATACTGGAAGGTGGACTTGATAGAATTGAGCCAACAGTTAAACTGAGTCCCTGAATAAATGAAGACTGAAATAACATGTTGTTATCGTCAAAAATGTGGAATGGTCCCAAAAGAAGAAATTACATTTGTTTCTTATGCTGTGTCAGCTCAAAGCTAAACCATGGGCAACTAAAAGATTTGATGGAAAAAATCTATACTGCTAAGACCCAGTTCTGCTGTAGTCTTTTGGCCTCAGGGATGGGGGAGAGAGGAAGGGAGGTGTATATCTTTGTCTGTCTGGTAACTGCCTGTTCCTGACCTCTGAATCAGAATCGGATGTTTCCTTTCAGGGATGTTCTTCAGGAAGCTTCAGAAGGTTATGTGACACTTCTTAAAGATTGCCACTTGCACTGGTGATAAATGGTTTGTCATCTACTCTGTGTGTTGTTGTGACTGATGTTTTACAGAGAGCTGAGTATTGGTGATGGGGACTGTATTGGTTCTTTGTTTCCTCTCAGAAAGTGGTCTCTCTGTTGAGGACACTTCCCTGTGGTGTTTGTCTTTTAGATATAGTGTAGTTGTTTTACTTTTTATAATCTGTTATAATCTGTTTGGTGGGAAGAAAGAAGAATTCAGATATTGTAATCCTGTGTCTTAACTCTGTTTTTCAGTTCAAGTTAAATGTATATTTATATTTCCTTACAATTTTAATCCAACTATGAAAAACAAATATGTGGACAGACATTTTAGTGATTTCTCTGTTTTATCTTGCTGCTCCGCAAGTTCGGTTTTGTTTTATGGAATAACGCAATGGGTTTCTGAAAATGTCCATGGACTTTGCTGTGGGGACGTAGGGACTTCTTTACTACTCTGTTAACAAGCACTATGGTTTTGTAGTGGATGCAAGCATCAAATGGAATCAGTGGAGTTTCTGGGGAAGGACAGTAATATGGGAGAACTTGGGAAGGTTGAATATCATGCAGGCTGCAGGTTTTGGATAAATTGCAGGGGATGAAACACACGAGGAGTCCTACTAAGAGTGAGTTGCAGTAGTCCAGATGTGACCGGGAGGAAGAGCAGATTTGTTTTGTTGAGGTTGAGCTTGAGGTGTTGGCCACTCAGGCAGAATATATATTAAAGAAATACAATTCGTGCTGTATGTCAGATATGACATTTTTTTACTAATGGATGTGTTCTCTATTTCTCTTTACAGTTGGGACCTCTGAGCCCCACCATCCACTGGATGCTAGCAGTCATAACTTGACATCTCACCCCATCATGCCCTGCACACCTGAGGGGGACCAGGTGGTCCCGTCCTTCCAGAGACTGTCTGTGTATGAACAGGGTCCATCTCGCACACCTAAGCCCCTGCCCCCTCTCCCCGACCTGGGGGATATCTCCTCAGATGAGGCAGCAGACAGCGAGGTGGAATTCTTCATTGATGAGAGGAGCTGCCTGCTCCCTCCGCGCTGCTCCCCCAAGGCCCAGGCTCTTTCTTACGGAGCCCCCAGACAACGCACCGTCAGAGGCTGTGGCCAGGTCAACTATGCCTTACATGATCAGCCCCCTGGGACTTGCATTTCTGCTAGCTTTGTGAGTAGCAGCTCAGCAAGTGTAATGGCTCACAGCATAGCTATCTCTGGGGCTAGGAAGTGGGCAGACAGTAAGGCTAGTGGATGGGCGCATAGTGGCGGTAACAGTGGAGCCCAGTTTATGGGACCCCCAGATCCAGGGGCGGTGATGGTAGAGGCCAAGGACATCAGCTGCAAGCAGCCTGATCGGCAGCAGCGGTCTAGGCTGCGGCGCTCCCACTCTGGACCAACTGGCTCCTTCAAGCCTTCTGGCATCCGCATGTCGTCTCACCTTCACCACTCACATGGCAGCTGCAGGGGTTATCCCCAGTCGGACAAACCAGAAGTTCCTCCCCGAATCCCCATCCACCAGTACCCAACCAAGACTGCAGATGGCCAGCGCTGGCACGTTGTCGAGGACCAGGACAAGCCTCCTAAAGTCCCTCCTAGGCAACCGATTGTTTCACCTTGTGGTTCCAGTTGCACCTCTAATCCAAAGACCCTCCCCATATATGTGAATGGAGTGATGCCCCCTACGCAGAGCTTTGCCCCTAACCCCAAGTATGTTAGCCAGGGTTCCCAAATGCCACAGTTGCCCAGGGGGAGACAACCAGAGCACTTGTTAGGCCCACGCTCCCCCTGTATCGTGCCCATCATGGAAGATGGGAGGAAAGATAGTGCCACACATTATTTTCTCCTACCACGGCGGCCATCTTACATGGACAGGTTAGAACGGTTCTTGTGAGGTGTCGATCAAAAGACAGAAACCTATCAGGTGATATAGACCTTCATCATGTCTAGAACGTAACCCAACATACTAATGTCCATCTGCAATAAGACCTGATCCCAGAGTGACTGGTTTCAGGGTGGTCTAATCCTGCATGGTGAAGTGGCCATTTCTGCCGTACCCTTAATTCCGTCCACAAAAATTCATGTTTGCTACCTTGCTGTATATGGGAAAACCTTTGTGCAAAGATAACTGTGGGAGATTTTGTGTTGCACTGTCACTGCATTGTGCTGTGTGAGCAGTTTTTATTAACATGTTTAAACTATTGTTTGTCAGTCTTTAGCTTTAGCCCTGTCTGTGTCGCTAGTCGACAAGTGTCTTGGAAGCCCCCATGGGTGACGCAGGGATGTTCTGGTCCCATTATGGCCTTGACTTGTTTTACTGTTACATCAAAAAATTACCACTCAATCTAGTGTCCTCCATAAATATCTGTTACATCCTTTGCTTCTACTTTTGAAGTCAGGCATGATTCGACATGAAGCTAATGAATAAAGTTAGTCATTTGGATGCTAAAGAAATGAGGAACATTAGCACATATTTGGACATAGTCAAATCAACAGTTTGGAATGTCTTGAAAAATAAAGAAACTTGCGTCTTCAACAGTTGGCAACGACCAGGTCGGCCAAGGAAAACAACCACAGTTTAACACTTTGTGACAACTACTGATGTTAAAAGGGCGTTTTGAAATACATTTTATTGATTGATTGATTTATGACAGATAATGACCAGCGGTAAAAAAATCAACCTTTAATTTGCTGAAGAGTATAATTAAACTCCACAAAACAAGCAAAGCCCCTGACGTAGGCTCGGCACCCCCTGATGAGATTCTGCTTGTTTGTTTGTCGGTCGGTAGGACGCACGTCATTTTGGCTGTCAAACATATATTGTCCGTTCATGCTCGAGGTTGACTCTGGTCCTTACAACGGATGTGTGCCTCCCTGGGGCCATGCTAAGATCTCACTTTTAAAATTGACAATGATTTGGTTAACCACTTCCTGTCTTTAACAATTATTTAAAGTTCTGCTCTTAATTTCACCTCACAGTATTTGAATTGTATATAATTCTGAAAAGTTTTGCTTTGATCTGATAGGCTTTGGTATGATTAGTTTTGGTTGCACTTCCATTTACATGTTTTTCCTGCCATTTAACAAGTAAGTGATGTACTTATGAATTAGTAGGGCTTGTTAATGTAATTGATGCAATAACATTTGGTATAATTAATGTATTCTACAGACTGTTGATGTACTCTAAACTTGGTAGTTTGTAAGATTTTATTGTTACGCATTTATTTTTATGAGAGAGCTTTTAGATTGATTGATTGCTATTGTGATTGTCCACTTTCCTCACTGAATTACCAACTATATTGTATCAAATTAATATGGGATATTTACTCCTTATTTTTGAGGTATGAAATGATTGTAAAATAGGTTTACCTTTCATTCTGGAAGTTCTAAGACATGTTTACGGTGGTACATGTTACATTAACATTTTCTCATTGTTATATACTGTAGAAAAATTGTGAATTATGTAGTCTTTATTTAAAAAAAATATATATTTAATAAACATTTGTTTAGTTTTGAAGCTATCAAAGGGTATTCATTGTTTATGGCAAGTTATTCCCCTATTCCATGAAATTGATTTATAATATGAAACAGTTGTAACCCTGTACACAGATTTTTATTAAAAGGATAGTTGGCTAACCTTTCTACCATAGTAATGGTTCATATTTCCACTGTTTTACATTGCTTAAAAACTGGCAAATCTGGCAACTTGAACTTGTCACAGGACAGACACCCTTCTTACCAAGTATGAGCTGAAACTGAAAAGAACATGTTATCACAGCATTAAATGAAAAAAGACAACATATTCCAGAGAAGAGACAGTGTGTAATATTTGTGTGTTGATGTACCAACATGACTAGTTCTCATAGCGTTATCATTGTTTAATGTAAACACACCTCTCCTATCATTGTTATTCCCGGTAGCTGTACTGCAATCTGGCAAACTGATAGCAAGAGAGCATAACTTCCTTTTGGCACTATTTAATCCATAACAAAGGCTGTTCTGAAGACAGCTAACAAGTATGAGGTTGTAAGATTTTTAAAATTATTTACCGGTTCATATACATATGTTTTATATATCCAGTTAAAAGTTTTAACCTGGAAAGGTTGAACCTTTGCCTCTTTTCATACTGTTCTATAATGTAGCTGTTCAGACAGAAATGTTATTTGTAATTTTGGTGGACAATACCTTTAAGAAAAGCTGTAGTAGTTTTGGGGTCAAATTTGAATAGTAGGATATATCATGTCAAAAAATCCCATTGCTTACCACATATATAATTTTATCATTATTAATTCCTCAGTATTGTGTATAAATAATGCCTTACAAATTGTTTTATTGTTTTTAAGAATTCCATTAACATTTGGAAGCTATGATTTAAATTGAATTGGGTCTATTTTAGAATATGTGTATTGCCAGCCTTATGAGTCAGGATTCTTTTTCCCCCTTATACATTTTTTAGGACTGTTTATAAAAATGTAAATGTGCAGATAATGCATGCTTTCATACTCAATATAATTTCTATCTTGCTTTTGTGCTGTCATATGAAAACAGTATTTCTTTGATCTTTATATTTGTGAGATAGTTATTTAATATGATTTATTATTGTTTGCTACAGTTTACTTATCTATAAGCAGTGCTGTTGAGTTTTTCCAATAAGACTCATATGGTTAACTTGGACTTTGTAATGCCCAGTTTGCAAAGATTTAATTCTTTTTAAGATAATATCCAAGAACTCGTATACTAAGTGACTTCTCAGAAAGACTGGTGAATCACTATTGTTCAACAGAAAGTGAAGCATATTTCGGCTGCTGGGGAAGTCATTCATCACAAATGCCCACCAGTTGTCAGAATTACAAAATAATTATAATTTTCAAAAACATTCTGCACAACCTGTTTGCCTGTTTCTATTTTAAATGTTTTCAAACCTATTCATCTAGAATTGTTGTGTGGACAGGGATGGCCTAGTAGTCTCTGTACTGAGTCCGGTACTGCTGGAACATGAATTTGAATCAGCCCCGCTTCTCTTTCAGCAGAAACACAATCCAAAAAAGTTACCTTTAATAAAACTGAACTGAACGGTTCACTTGATTTTAGCAATTGAGATTTTGGAATGTCTATCTAGGACTCTATCCGTCTTAAGCACCATCTAGTGGTCAACAGGCAACGACAACCATGGAAATTGAAGTAGCTTCCTCATTAAAACCTGTTGTTTTGGTATAACCCTTGAGCAAAATATAAGCCCTTGAATCTGAAGGTCGACCTTTGGTATGCCTCTGTTAAATGGAGTTGAATCATACATAAATATCTCTTGAGTGGATTTTTTTAAGCCATCTGTGTTTGCAAAATTAGTGGAGTCCCTAGTGTGTGAAAAATGTAAGACGTTTCTATGTCAACTACATTTTATATGGTTTTAGAAAACAGAATAGCCATTAAAGTCGATAGTGACATAATGGATGGCATGGACAGGAAACACTGTGTCTCCCCCTTCAGGTAGCGTCATGGTAAACCGCTACCGGACCGCTAACTATGTTTCCAGATTTCAACTCTTGGTGAAGCTGTCCATATTCATCGGAGATGGTGGTTTAGAACTCGGGAGGAATTGCCAAAGGACCACTGATCACTACCTACATCAATGATGTAAGTCAAATCTGTCAAATGATAGTTTTCAGGGGCCCCTAAATTGCCCTGGAGCGAAGTCGCTGAATTGCAGTTGGCTGTGTTACTGTGAGACCGGGGTTAAGATTCTGCTCACAAATGAGACCAGGGGTCCCACAGAGGGTTGTGGAATTGGCCAGCATGTCTGGGCTTGGGCAGGCTATTAATCAAATATACTTGCCTTGTCATTGCACACTAGCAAGTTTTTGTTTTGGTCCCTTTGTGCGCAACGATGGTAGAATACCATAGAATGCATTGCTTTGGGGTGCATAAAGATTCCAGTATAGACTTCCTTGTAGAGAGTGGTGTGATAAGAACCAGCAGGAGATACTTTTTTACACGAATGACCCTACAATGGCTATATTTATACTGGACACTGTACATTGGGGCCCAGATGTTTTTTTTAAATGAACCAAAACACTCATTCATCACCTTACCCTCTATATGACAGTGGGCTGGCCTTCCTTAGCTCTACAAATGTATCAATTTATACATAGCTCCCATTATACATTGATGGGTGGCAAATATTGCCTGTATTTCTTTGATAGTGCATATGCCCTGTACTGGGCAAGGGAAAAAAATCCTCCGGTAACCTGGAATGACCTAAAAATATCTTTAAATTAAAGACCAAATCAAATTTTTTACAAACTAGTTCCTGAAATAAAAGAACACTACTGACTGCCCTTTTACCTCCAGCTTTGCCCATCTTTGCAATGATAATGAAACATAAAATTGCTGTTTTGACTGGATGTCAGTGTCTTAATGCATTCCACCTCTGGATAGCTGAACACTCTAGGCAGCCAACAGTGTATTCATACGGGTAAAAACAGTCTGACAAAGGATGGGTCACTCAACTATCCTTTGTTAATTTAATAGATCATCTTTGCTATAATTTATTGTCTGACCCTGTCATTCTGACCTAGATGGAACCCATAAAGTGTACCACCGAGCTGGCTACTAAAAATCGGTTGACTGTCCTAAGTGGCCCTGCCTATATGGCAACAAAGCTTGGCCAAAATGTGTAAAACTTTTTGTGGCCTTTGAATGAAATATATTGTTAGTCTTATAGGAGCTTGTGTGTGAAAATGCATTGGTCGGGGGTAACATGTTTTTAGACATCTACATTGCATGCACAGTTATTAGGCAATTCATATTTCTCATGATTTATTTATTTGGTGTACAATCACAATGCTTTATGTCAATTCAAAATATAATTGAACCTCAAACTTGAATGTAAAAACAAAGGAAATGTTAGTTTTGTTCTTTCTCAGTGGAATACATAAGAATATATTTTCAATAACCGCCATGAGCTTCTTTTCAATAACTGCTATAAGCTTTCCATCCATGGAGTCTGTCAGTTTCTTGATCTGTTCACACTGAAACAGCAACCACAGCCTCCCAAATGCTGTTTCAGCCTTCTTGACCTTGGCCATGTCTCTGAGCACTTGACACATTGTACTTCTGGACACTCAAGGTAGGTTGCAGTTCTGCAATATGATGGCTCTGCAGTATAATGGGTTCCTGGCAGCTTCACGTTTTATTCTTTTTAAGTCTTTTGCAGTTAACTTGCATCTTTTCTTCTTGTGTTTTTTGCACCCCAGTTAACTATTCGCAACATAATCTTTGATTGTCCAATGGTCAAGCCCCAATAGTTTTGCTGTTTGAGAAGTGTTGCATCTGAAAAACATTTTAACATTTTTGATTTTCAGTGTGAGTTAAATCATTTTTTGGCCCATTTTACCTGAGGTCATGAAGCTGCCTAATAATTATGCCCACCTTGATATTTGGTGTCATTCACTGTTGCCACACCCTCCCTCGTTACACAAATTCATATCACCTGAAAATGATTCAATCCAATGAGCATTTAAGTTTATATGGTTTGGAGTTGGAAAATGTGCATTGAAATCATGATACAATCAGAATACTCACTTGCCTAATAATTGTGCATGCAGTGTAAATTGCACCTTGGCCAGAAATTGATTAAACATTTTTTTTTTCAATCATCAGTAAATGTATCAATAAATGTTCCTGTGATGAGGAGGAGTGTTCAGTACATTGACTAATCCCGTATGCGGCGTGAGTGAGCTGTGTGTAGAAACGAAAGGGAAAGCTGGAAAGAGTGTGCGTCTGTGTTGAGAGAATGCTTCAGACTGAGACTGGTTAATCTAAACATTTCCAATCTAAAATGAACAACTGTAATGAAACAGAAAACACAAAAGCTCATCATTTACATTTTCAACTAGGCCTAATGTCTCCTGGACCAGGAATCAAACCTGAATGATACTAACATAAATACATAAACAATAATAACCATAAGACAGATCTTCAGTTATTGTTTTGTCTAAATATTTCAAACATGTTTTTAGACAATACGTTTCTGAGTGTCTGAGATATTTCCCATTTAAACTTTCTCGCCAGTCCGTCGCTCAGTTCGCATTGACTTGTTGCCTCCTCATACTCTCTTCAGACAGTCACAGTATTTTCCCTTCCAGCCTAAACCACCCTGGACTTGCTAATACTGTTCTGGTCTTGTTCGGTAAGGGGAGACAAAGAAACAAGTGTTGCAATACAGTGTGATAACTGTCTGTCTGGGATGTACACAGTGCCCCATTAATCAAGCAGACAATGTCATATGGTGAACAGCAGATGGCAGTATAATATCAGTAACCAAAAGGGTTGATAAAGCCAGTTAAAAGCACACTCCAGTCACGTGATTACCATGTTCAAATTGCCAAGCTCATCACTCACACACATTACCACCAAATCACAATTCATGTCCAAATGGGGTTCACGCAGTTGGATGCACTGCTCTGTTGATTTCAATAGGCTAATGTCAGTTATCAGTCTTAATTTGTCATTGGAACGGATACTCACAAGAGAGTGTGACATCACATTATACTAAAAGCTTCTGGGATGGAGCTCAGGAGTGTTGTTAAAATGTTTGCTTTTATTTTAAACCATTTGTTTTAGCAAGTGAATCCCAAGATTACAATACAGTCAACACTCTACCACTGTAAATGCACAAATTATTTTTTACTTCAATAGGTAAGTGACTGGTAAGCTGTCTCAAATCAAAAACAAAACAAACAACAAGTTGCTATTGTAAAACATAATTTTGTTCTTCCTTGTCATTAATTGCAACCGCCAAAATAACTCCCTGATTAAAAGGGCTGCTGTTAATACATGGATGGAAGTGGCTTTGCGGTACAGAGTTCAGTTTGAGGGCCCTACAGCAACAATCATACCTCCAACACTGTCAAGCCACTCAGGGTTGCCAACAGAAACCCAGTGGTCGGTCACATAATTTCCTGCCTGGTTGGACCTGTCCAGGGTTTCTGACAGCTTGCTGGACCTGCATTTCTACACTTGAACATAATAGCAAGGCAACATTTGTTCAATCAATATCCAAAGACAGATAAATTCAATTCAGCATTAGTCCCAATATATCAGAAGATATAAACACTGCTTGCAACATGTGTGCCAAATGTTGCTACAATACAAATATTCTTGACCATGCTTTATTCAATGCTAATCTGAAACAGTTTGGTTTATCATATGTTTCTTAATTACGTTTTGTATATTCAGTGCAAAAACAAAAGCATTTTAAGTGTTTTCCCAGACAATGCTAAATCCATCTTTGCAGAACCCGTGGGTCCCTGAGCTACATATTGTAGCACATAAATACCCAGCTTGATTCATTTAAGTATAACGGAGTGAGGCACATACTCTAATAGATTTTCAATTGTTCATTTTTTTTGTAAATGCAGGAACTCTATGACAAGATGCATCATTCACTCAAATGTTGCATGTGATATACAGATGTACAAAGTGAGGCATGTCCACAGATCACCATCCAATTCCATTATGAGAGACAATAACTATTTCACCTTAAGATTTCACACATTAAGTCCCAGCATCCTTCAAGGCATCAGGGGGACAATTAATCCCAGCTACAAACAAGTGTATATTTAAGCTATACAAGGGTACATATTAAACCAAACATTGGAACTTGAAGCTGCAAGAGCTGATATTACACACATAATATACAATAACTCACCCCTTTTCACTGGAGTGTTTTTGGAAAATATTTTACTCATAAATCAATGTTCAAAGCGAAACAAAACCCTGTTTTACTATGTAAAGGATTCAGAAATGGGTTATGTGTAATAACAAAATGGTAGATTTCTGTTGTAGTGAGTCACACCAAAGATTGAAAGGCACTGTTGGAAAGGCAGATTTCAGCTGTTTAATCAGATAGGGCCTACCATTCTTAGACAGAATTCTATTAACAGAGGTACCCCAGATAGGGGGTACCAGGTCTCTATGAAAACTATAATGTCATGATTTGTATCATGCATCTAGACATCAAAAAGGTGCTTTGAAAACAGCACTAGATTAGAAATCATTAGTCGATGACAGAAATGTCCTGTTTCTTTTACAGAGTTCATGTTTTTTATCAGAGAGTTTCCATTAAGACAATCTTCACAAAATGTTTGGTAAAACCTCAAACGTGTGAGCTAGCAATAACAAACAAACCCAGATTTTGTAGTGTGGATCTATGAAACAAGAATCTGTTTTTGCCTGGGAGTTTCACTTGCTTTATAAGTTCAGATTTAATCACAGGACATGACATGAATTTGTCTTCTTACAAGACAGACTCTCACAACCAACTGAGCCACAAGCGATTCTTGGAAGAGAAAGTCCTATTACGCACAGATGCTTCTGAGAAGATGTTTGAAGGTAGAGTAGGCATGTCCTGCATAGTTTTTTCAATTAAGTGATTCCATTACTGATAAAATCATGAGATTAAGTACCTGGTTAAATACGGATTAGTACTTTTTTATACTTTTCAAATACAAGAGACTTTAACATCACGATCATTTATGTAAAAAAAATGTCTATCTATTTTGCCATGTACAAATGCTTTATAAATTCTACTCGTACAGGGAAGGACATTTTAGTGTTATATTCAAAACCAATTTGTATAAGTCCTAAAATTCGATCCAATTGTTAAATGAACAATCTAAAACAATTGTAGCCTATATATTAGCTTATAGAAATAGGAAATTATATTTGCTCAAAGGTAGAACGACAGGCTTTCACCAACATTGTCAACTCTGCATTTTGAAATAGCAGCCATTCAGTTACTGGATCTGTGCTTTAGATGCTCTACAACCAACAGTATAGCATCTGACTATAATTCATTGAAAAGACGTAATTATCTACAAAAACACTTCTTGAAAATTATGTTCAGAGGTTTATCCAAATACACAGCTAAAAACAATTGAGGAAACGTTTAAATCACACATTGGATCTCGATGAACGAAAGATTTTAAAGATCAAAATCTTTTCAGTACATTGTATAATTTAATGAAAACAAAATGACATAACAACTGTCAATGGAAACCAAAATCTGATTGAGGGCTGGATTGAAAATCATAGTAAACAACTGAATTCACAGGCCATTCCAACTTGCATTAATTTCATCACAGCAACTCTTAATGTGACTCAGTAATGTACACGGATGGGCCCCACGTGCCTGAAAGCACTCCTCACAATATCAGGGCCTGCTCCTGATGAGACAGTGGATCGTGTCCTGGGGGATCTCCTCCCAGACTTGGATCAGGACATTAGTGAGCACCTGGACAGTCTATCTTGTTACTTGATGGTAGCTGATGCACAGATATATAAAGTCCCAGTGGTTCTCAATTGGATTCAAGTCTGGGGAACGTGAGGACCAGTCAATGGCATCAATGCCTTTGTCATTCAGGAACTACCTACACACTCTGGCCACATGAGGCCAGGCATTGTCCTGCACCAGGAGGAACCCAGGGACCAATGCACCAGCATAAGTTCGTCCCGGTACCTAACGGCAGTCAGGGTAGTGTTGACTAGCATGTGGAGGTCTGTACAACCCTCCAAGTATATACCTCCCCAGATCATCATTGACCCTCTGCCAAACCGGTCATGCTGGATGATATTGCAGGCTGCAAAATGTTCACCATGGTGTCTCCAGACTCACATCTGTCACATGCTCAGTGTAAACCTGGTCTTATCTGTGAAGACAACTGAACACCAATGGTGGGCCTGCCAATTTTGGTGTTCTCTGGCAAATGCCAATCACGCTGCACAGTGTTGGGTTGTGAAGACAGGTCCTAATAGAGGACGTCGGGCCTTTATGCCACCCTCATGGAGTCTGGTCAGAAACATGCAATCCAGTAGCCCAATTAAGGTCATTTTGTAGGGCTCAGGCAGTGCTCCTCCTGTTCCACCTCACACAAAGGAGCAGATCCAGTCCAGCTGCTGGGTTGATGACCTTCTATGGCCCTGTCCAGCTCTCCTCGTGTAATGGCCCATCTCCACGTATCTCCTCCATTGCCTTGAGAATGTACTGGGAGACACAGCAAACTTCTTTAGATGGCACATATGGATGTGCCATCCAGGAGGAGCTGGACTACCTGTGCAACCTAAATGGTCTGCCGGTACCACCTCATGCTACCAGTAGTGACAAGGACACTAGCAAAATGCAAAACTGGAGAACAACCAGTCAGGAAGGATAAGGAAAGAACAACTGTCAACATTATTGTGTTGGACCACACAGGCCAGCCTTCGCTCACACCATGCATTAATGAGGCTTGGCTGCCAATGACCCTGTTGCCGGTTCGCTGCTTTTCCTTCATTGGACCGCTGTTGATAGGTACTGACCACTGCAGACCAGGAACACCCCACAAGGACTGCAGTTTTGGAGATGCTCTGACCCAGTCGTCCAGACATCTCAGTTTGGCCATTGTCAAAGTCGTTCAGATCCTTACGCTTGCCCAATTTTCCTGCTTCTAACACATCACCTCTGAGAACAGAATGGTCTAATATATAGCCCACCCACTGTCAGGTGCCATGATAACGAGATAATCGATGTTATTTACTTCCCCTGTTGGTGGTAATAAGGGTATGGCTCATAAGTATACTATATATATATTTAGTTGAAATGCAAAAACCCAAGACATGCTTAACCTTTCCAACTACCCCATGCATAGCACAATTTGAGTAGCAATGTGGAGATCCAAATCTAAATAATACAAACTTTTGCCTGCATCCTGTAGTCTACGAGAACAAGAAACCAAAATAATATCTGGAGGAGGAGCTTCTACGAGAGCAACCAATAGACTAAAGAACTTTAATAACCTTGTTGTTTGTTCACACACCAAATTGGTGATGTCCATGCAGACTTGAGCCTAAAATCAATTGAGGAACATTAAGAGCACCACAGCAATAATATAATATAACACTGTGCCAAATAAAGACTTTAGATCTTATTCAACCAAACAGCGTCATCATCACACTGTCCACTTTTTACTGTGAAAAATCGTGCAATGAATAGACACTTCATATAATTCCTTAGCAAACAAAATGCATCTTCCATGGTGGCTCTGCATTGGTTGATCAACAAAATGGCGACCATTGATCCCGGAGGTGCCTCATGCCCCTCATGGAGGTCCCATGGTCTTCTAGCCTTTTTCAGCAGTAATCGCCTGTGACAAACAAGTTAGCGATGCTTGGATGAAGTAGATAACAAGCCGGTGAATGTTAAAAAATACACCACCATAAGAAATTAGTTATGTTTACAGTACTGGCCATCTGGAAAAACAGCTTTGTGGTGGTTCAGAGAGCTCTCAAATGGCAATGAAATATTTTGGCAGTGTCTAACTGAAATGTGCACAAATGCAGTTCAAGTCCTGTTCCCTTGCATAAATCTACCTGTTTTAAGGGTTTAACATGAAATATATTTGAGGGAC
>JACXGJ010007510.1:14529-30378 GCA_016801105.1 Esox niger | reverse complement strand
AATACACCACATACCTGGCTCCAATACACCACTTACCTGGCTCAAATACACCACTACCTGGCTCCCGCCAACATGGGAGCGCTGCTTCAAAACGTGACTGTCCGTCATGCACCTCGATTGGTGAAGAAACTAAAAAGCTTGCAATTGAACTGTTTTAAGGCTGAAGAATATGTTCCACACAGACCACATGTGCCACACACACAAATCCGGTTGCATTTATACAAATACTATTTCATACATATGAGTCAGGTAGTGTTTATCTGTGTATTGTATACAATACATTTGTGTATTTTACACATGTGGATTGTATGCTGTATATTTACGGACTACAGTTTACGGGTCACATGATAATAGATCGTGTGAGATGGTTTCTGAAAATTCATTTGATTTCTGCACATTTCTGTTGTGCCAACGTGTGTGGGCCTGTTCAGACACAGAGGCTAATTTCATATATTTTAAAAGACTGAGAGGCGTATAATTCAAACCTTTCATATCTTTTATTTTCTTGTAGTTCTCACGGTGTCTGCTGACAAGAAAGAAAGTGAGAAAAAGAAATCATCAAAAGACATCTGTACGATGCGTGGTGGCCATTTCTTTGATGGACCGTGTGCCCCTTCCGAAGGGCTTGTGCTGAATCTGAAAAAGTGGGCGGAGTTGTCGGCTCACACGGACGATGTGTTGGAGTGAGTGAAGCGCGTAAAAAAGACGGACGAAGCATGCCCGTCGGTGACTCACATTGCCAAGGCGGACGGGCACATATCAACTGGAAAGGGCACTAGATAGCAAAGGGGCATGTGGCTCTTCGCAGGTCAAGCCGTACACGAGCCTGAGTCTTAGATCATTTTGGCTTTTATTTTGGTAAGCCTTAGGAAGTGTTAAGTCACTGTTAGCGCTTTAGGCCTTTTAGTTTGAAAAAGAAATATGTAACCCATAGGACACCTGCTAGTGGCGGGAAAGAGAGAGAGAAACGAGAAGGGAAATAGTAGGGAAAAGTGATTGGTTGTTCGTGACAACAAAGCGGTTCACTTAGTTGGAGAAATGGAAGTACAACTGTTTTGGGAATTTACGTTTCATCCAGCTGAGGTAGTCTATAACACTTACATCCAGAATTAAGGGTTACATAGCTATACACAGATTATTATATAGCATTACAGTACTTTATTTCTGTACCGTTTCCTACTCACAACTGTCTTACAGAATCATTCGGACTAAATGCTGAAAGCAAGACATAGATGATCATGGACACATGAATACAGGATAGCAGTTTGGATTGGACTGAATAGCCTACAGGCCAGTAGTGAAATGCAGCCATGCAGCTGTGGACATCTGTCTTGGTAAATAAATCGCCATAGGCTTGGTTCCAAAATGGAAAATCACTTGCGACACATTGTCTTACGGCACAATAGCCTACACATCTGTGGATAAAAATCAACCTACAAAAAGCAAGAAGCTTCAAAGACAATCGCAGAAACACAATTATTTATCATATCGCTTGAATATTGAATATATAAAGCATGGTGCGTGAAACTTGTTAATGCTTAAGATCGCAGTCCAATGTTCTAAAATGAGGATGGTGGTCTGAGATACTCGAGAATGTTATGAAAGACAGACTTAGCCTTCAGCTAGACACTTATCAGTTTTCTTTTTGCTTGCTAACGTTAGCCATTTCTGTTCAAGGGAAGGCCCTCAAATTATATGTGGACGGGAAATAACATCTAAGCAGTGTATCAACAGTGAGCGAATTAAACTAATATCAAGGTATTGTTTTGGGGAGTGGTGCTAAACCTTTAATGAATGTCTATAAAACCTGGCAGAAAACAGACAACACAACGGCAGCCCAAATGGCACCCTGTTCCTGTGGGCCGTGGTTAAAAGTAGGGCACTACAGAGGGAATAGGGTTTCATTTGTGATGCAGACAGGCCTATACGCCCTTCAGTTGGAGGCAGTGAAGGATCAGGAGCAGAAAGGAGAGAAGTGGACCAAGGACCGACTCAGCCATGTTAAATAACAGTAGAAACCGCAATATTAATTAGTGGTAGAATGGTACCGCTGAATGGTACCACACTAAGGGAATATTTAACATCCGTTAATTATAAACCTTTCAACTCAAAACAGAATTGTATGGAAAAGTCGGAGCAGATTTGCAGATTTGAGTTTAATCTGGCCGACTAAAGTATGGAGGTCTAAACCACCTTGGGTGGCACAGACCCTTGAGCTAAGGCCTGAAGGCATTAGCCGAGAGAACTATGGTCAGTCCTCGCCTCTTCCAGTGGATTTCCTCGGTGGTCTTCACAGAACACTACTGATAGCCGTCTAAATCAAAACCTAGAGGTATACACTGATCCAGGGAGCTAACGCAAGCCTTAAGCTGCCAGGCAATGTTTGTCCTCATTTGGCCTCATCTCGTTCACATGTACTGCCGCTGCATGGGCCGAAATCTGACTGAGGTTGTCAGTTGTGTGATTGCGCAACCTCACGCATTGATGCTCATGACTTCCTGTTTAGAAGAGCATTGTAAGGGGTGGGAACAGAAAGGTTTTTTGCAATCTTTAAACCTGACAAATCCACAGAGTTGTTGCATTGAAACAAGGCCATATATACTTTGGGATATTACAATTATTTTATTGTATGTTTTACACTAAACCTAACACCTAAGCTTAAATGGCCTTTTTCGGCATTAAGAAGACCGTCATCACTGGCACGGATGGGTCAGCTTGGATAGTCTTACAGGGAAGCAAAAATATTTAACATGGGTAAAATGGAAAAAGTTTTATATTTTGTGGTTTAATTAACAAAAGTGGGATAGCAATGTTCCCTGCTAAATTAGGTTTTTCATAAAGTATGAGAATCTATTGAAAATCCCATCTGGATTTTAAATAGTGTGTGTGGTTTTTCAGTCTAAGTTGAGGTTATCATGATAGTTTGAATGCTAATATTCTTCCATTTCTGTCACTTTTCTACCTTTTTTTGCTGATGAGAGGGAAAAAAGTGAATTACAGTAAAGGGAGGAATTAATCCTGAGTGACATGTAGTCTGATGATGGATGGAAACCAACTGGCGGCAAAATGCCACTTCATCAACATGTCCTCAGAGAAAAGCAGAGCTAGCAAGGATCATTTTCTGTAAAATAACTATTTGTCCCAATGTGTATGGACACTGGTCCGAAGAAGTTCAATTTAAAAGGCATGTAGTGATGTCTGGTATGTTATAAAGTGTAAAAGGCATGTAATGATGTCTGGCAAGTTGTAAAGTGTAAAGGGCATGTAGTGATATCTGGTATGTAATAAAGTGTAAAGGGCATGTAGTGATGTCTGGTAAGTAATAAAGTGTAAAGGGCATGTAGTGATGTCTGGCATGTTATAAAGTGTAAAAGGCATGTAGTGATGTCTGGCAGGTTATAAAGGGTTAAAGGCATGTTGTGATGTCTGGTATGTTATAAAGGGTAAAGGGCATGTAGTGATGTCTGGTATGTTATAAAGGGTAAAAGGCATGTAGTGACGTCTGGTATGTTATAAAGGGTAAAAGGCATATAGAGATGTCTGGTATGTTATAAAGGGTAAAAGGCATGTAGTGACGTCTGATATGTTATAAAGGGTAAAAGGCATGTAGTGACGTCTGGTATGTTATAAAGGGTAAAAGGCATGTAGTGACGTCTGGTATGTTATAAAGGGTAAAAGGCATGTAGTGATGTCTGGTTCACCCAGTGGTATAACTGGCAATAACAAAGTCAGCACAGTATAATGGGAAATGCCATAAGCCATCAAGACACTCACGAATGTGTATGGAGAGGTGATAGTATTGGGGCCATTACCTCAATACATTAAAAGAGAGCTGATGACATAAGAGGGAGGGTGAGAAGGGGAGAGGAAAGGAAAGCAGTGTGGAAGAGAAGAGAAGCGAGGAGAGAGAGAAAGTGAGAGAGAGAGAGAGAGAGAGAGAGAGAGAGGAAGGGAGAAAAAACATAAAACTTAATGTGATTGAAAAATCAATACAACCAAATCACTTCTGGGAGAAGTTGCTGCTTTTCAATCAAATTTAAAGAACTGCAGGACAAAGCACAACCCCCCGCAACCCCAAACTGACCTGTGGTGTGAACGGTGCTTTCAACTACCTAATCAAACTCAGACCATTCATTGGAATTATTCTAAAATTCCTCAACATTATCCTCTGGAATATAGCTCTGGGATCCCTTCCATTATTTGCAACCAATGTCTGATTACTTAAATCTACAGAAATGGGAAGACATTTGACTTCAACAACTTTCATGAAAACTTTAAGATATTCATCTACAGACTCCAGCATTTCCTCAGTGGAAACTGTATTCTGAGCAAAGCTAAATTGTCCTCTTCACAAAATTTGACACAACAGGCCATGTAGACTCACCCTAATTGACAGACAAAATAAAACAATAGCAAAGTGATCTCATGCTGCGTTGGTTTTATGAAAGTCCTTTACTAATAATTTGGCTTGAGGTCTTGCAATACAAAATAAAGTAAAGCAGAATCAGGGGAAAAATGTAAACTGTAATATAATTTGTCTACACAAACAATAGGTGTCCAAGTAAAATTCAAAAGGAAAAACAAAGATTTCTTGTCAGGCCTGAGTTTGAGACAGGGATGCTATTTGGGCCCTTCTAACTATTTTTCAACATTTATATAAATTAATTGGCAAGAGCCCTGAAAAGGTCTGTAGCAACCGGCTTCAGCATACTGGAATCAAGTCAAATGTCTTCTGTTTGCAGAAGCACCTAAATCTGATCAACGTCTGTCGGACCTGGGCCCTGGCAGTGAATCTCAGTAAGACAAATAGAATGACATCCAAGACAGGTTCCTTTGGGCTGTAGCCCCAGAACCAAGAGCAAAGGTTACAGTAACTTCAATAAAGCAGTGACGAGTGACCTGAGAGACAAGGCAAGCAGGGCTTTCTATGCAATCAAAACACACATTGAATTTCATGTTCCAGTTAGAATGACTCAGAATACTCAAAATGAGTACCGTTTGGGTGAATGCTTCCGCACCCTGGACAGAATTTAAAATCCAGACCGTTACATTTCACTACCAACTGAACGAAGCCCAATTCTTAAAAGCCCTCATCTACGGAAATATTCACCTGGAGAAGAGCCTCTTAAGACAGATCATCTTGGGACCCCACAAACACAAACAGGCCAATTTATTCCCTTTGAATTGAACTGAGATTGAGAGAGAGAGCTATGACAAAGACAAGAATGAGAGCAGGGAAGAGGGATACAAGGAATCAGAACAATGATGGAACCTCTGGTGAACTTCTCGTATTCTCTTATCCGGAGACCTTATCTCTTGTATGAAGGACTTTATCAGTTCTACTGGGAACTTTACTTCATAAGCCAGCTTTCCCGCAATTTATATGCAGTTGGCTGTAAGGAGAACTTTACACCATCCTTTATCTATCTGATAAATGGGGAACTTTACTCCATCCATTATCTATCTGATAAATGGGGAACTTTACACCATCCATTATCTATCTGATAAATGAGGAACTTTATACCATCCATTATCTATCTGATGAATGGGGAACTTTACTCCATCCATTATCTATCTGATAAATGGGGAACTTTACTCAATCCATTATCTATCTGATAAATGGGGAACTTTACACCATCTATTATCTATCTGATATATGGGGAACTTTACTCCATCCATTATCTATCTGATAAATGGGGAACTTTACACCATCCATTATCTATCTGATGATTGGGGAACTTTATTCCATCCATTATCTATCTGACAAATGGGGAACTTTACTCCATCCATTATCTATCTGATAAATGGGGAACTTTACTCCATAAATACGCATTTCTTCAATTTATCTTTTTTTTTTTCAGAGGCAAAATAAAACTTTCAAAGCCTCGATCTGTCTTTTTAGGGTGTTATGTAAATTTCATAAAATAAACAAATGATCTGCTATCACTGGAGCTGAGACAAGCCAAGCAGGCCAAATACTAAGTGGTCAGTAATAATACACAGAACAGAGGAGACGCTAATTTATTTTAAACCTCATTCAAATACTTGTAATTAATGATATCTGTCTGGCCCTGATTGGTTAATTAAAAGTTATTTATTCCCTTGGTTACGCTGATGTAGTAAGGCCAAGAGCTTCGGAAGTTGGAGAGCGGGAGAGAGATAGAAGCAGAGAAAAAACAGCGAGGGGGAAAAGAGAGACACAGAGAGAGACACGTGAAGAGAGAAAGTGTGCTGAATGTATGGACCAGCATACACCTCAAGTCAATTCATGGAAAAGCATTATTACAGCAGATTCTGGGTGAGTGTCACCCGGACTCTGTACAGCCACCATGAATCCTCATCGGTTGGTTAAACATCCTTATAATGGCATCTAATATGAGGACAGTGAATGACTCATACCACAGAAAACAGACTGAAGCGGGAAACACATTGGAGCCATGCAATCATGTGGACTGCCTTAGCGCAGCCATGTTTTGGCCACCAGTCTATTTCTTTAGAACCCCTCCCAGAGACAGAAGTTAGTAACTGCCCTCCCGTTGTCAAGGCTTTTCAGCTGCCTGACCTGGACCTTGAGAAGATAATAACATACCCGGGATCCACAGTGGCAGCAGGTGCACAGTTATATACCCAGGATGCACTTTGGCAGCAAGAGCACTGAAGAATGCACCAGGGAAGTATGAGGAGGCAGCAAGATATCAAGAATCCATTATGGCAGTAGGATGCACTGTGACAAAAGATGCGCAAAATGTCCGACAATGTCTCAAATGGCACCCTACTCCCTATGTAGTACACTAGGTTTGAACACGGCCAGCTGGAGAACAGTTGGACTGCAGTCAATCAGTAGTGCGCCACAGAGGGGATAGGATAGCTGCTGGATGGCAGACCAGGACATGATGAGTTCTGGCCAATCGCAGTACCCACGGCCCAGGTGTTCCATTCTTCTGTCCAGTGCTAGAATTCTATTTTAAATAGAAATCGTTTGTTTGTAAACATGATGTTGGGATGGTAAAACTTTAGGTCTTTCTGTCTCACCCTTCACTAAGACGGAGTACCTGTGCTGAAAACAAAAAAATGATTTATTTATCTTTGAAAACGAAAATACGATGTTTCTGTTTCCTCCCATTAGTTTACCAGAGGTGGAAACTGATCATAAATGGCCAGGGAATCACGCCAGTCCATCTCTAAGGCACTATTTTTATCTAGAGCTCAAAGATATTTGATCAAAGTTTGTACACTATTTGGAGAATAGAATGGCATTTGGGCTGCATTCGTCATGTACTGCATATAACAATGAAGTTATTTAAATGTATGACAAATGCTCTAACTCACTAAGTTCCATCAGCAATTCCATTGATATTTTTGGGGAACATGAGAATCTGCAACAAAAAGGCAATGGACAGAAATTCCCATCATAAGCATTAAGAAAGGATTACAAAACCAACATTGCAGGCACAATAGTGGCATACAACACGCAAGCCGACAGCTGGCTGACTCCACCTGACAGCCGGCACCTCAGGAGAGACAGAGCCAAGGAAAATCAAGCTTTTTTTTGGCTGTTTCCTTTCTTTACATCGTGTGTGTGTGTGTGTGTGTGTGTGTGTGTGAGAGAGAGAGAGCGTTTGGTTAAAGACACATTGGGCTACTGGTTGTAAAAGTGGCACTGTCTAGCCAAAACGGGCCCTCATTTTTGGTTTTTCAGACTGTATGGTTTTTACTACCGTTGTTCAAAAGTTTGCATACCTTTGGAGAATTGGTAATATATGTATTTCCTTGCAGGTGGTATAGCTGCCCAGTTGTCTTGGTAAAATGCCTCCAGGTCTTGCATGAAACGCATGTTTGGGATCTCCCCAGAAAGGGTCGATGATATTAAGGTCAAGAGACTGATGGCCACTCCAGAACCTTTTTTCTGCTGTAACCACTGGAGGGTCAACTTGGCCTTGTGCTTAGGGTCATTTGTTTTGTTGGAGAGTCAAAGAGCGTCTCATGCGCAGCCTTCGTACACAAAAATGCTAATTGTCTGCCAGTATTTTCTGATAACATGCTGCATTCATCTCACCATTATTTTTCACAAGATTTCCTGTGCCTTTAGAGCTCATAACCCCCCAAAACACCATGCTTCACAGTGGGGATGATATTCTGTTCACTATACCTTGTTGATCCCTCTCCAAACAGCGCTTATGGTTGTGACCATTAAGTTCTGTTTTGGTCTTGTCACTCCAAATGACATTGTGCCAGAAGGTATGAGGCGTGTCAAGGTGTTGTCAGGCATATTGTAACCAGGCTTTTTTGTGGCATTGGCACAGTAAAGGCTTCTTTCTGGCAACTCAATCATACAGCTCATTTTTGTTCAAGTATTGTCGTATTGTGCTCCTTTAAACAACCACACCGTCTTTTTCCAGAGCAGCCTGTATTTCTCTTGAGGTAACCTGTGGGTTTTTCTTTGTATCCCAAACAATTTGTCGGGCAGTTTTGGCAGAAATCTTTCTAGGTCAACCTGACCTTGGCTTGGTATCAAGAGATCCCTGAATTTGCCACTTCTTAATAAGTGATTGAACAGTACTGACTGGCATTTGAAAGGCTTTTGATCTTTTTAAATATTTTTCTTTCTTTATGAATTTCCATTACTTTGTTACTCAGGTCTTTTGACAGTTCTTTTCAGCTCCCCATGGCTCAGTATCTAGCCTGCTCAGTGCATCCACGTGAGAACTAACACACTCATTGAATATTTATACACAGACACTAATTGCATTTTAAAAAGCCACAGGTGTGGGAAATTCAACTTTAATTCCCATTTTCATTTGTGTGTGTCACCTTGTGTGTCTGTAGCAAGGCCAAACATTCATGGATATGTACATTTTTGATCAGGGCCATTTGAGTGAGTTCTGTTATCATTATGATTTAGAATTGAGGCAAAAAACTGTGATAATAAATGGCTTCACATTATCACTATCTTTAAATAAATGCTATTTTTGCATGATCAGTCATATTTTCAAAATCCATGTTAAATTCACAATTTCTGCCAGGGTATGCAAACTTATGAGCCCAACAGTATGTTACTATGAGCTGATATGTGCCAAATCTAAACCACTTCCTTTCAAATTTGGTTAACTGAGTAATGATAATGTGTCAAACTATAGATTATGCACATATTACCCCTCCCTACACCACTGGGAGATTAGTTCTTACTGGGTCTGGGTTCCCCCACCTGGGACAAAAACTCAATTGAGATGAGCGTACTTATGCAAAATTATCTTCAGAATACAACGCAAAACCCAAATGAATTAATGCAGAGCAGAATTAGGACTATAAATGCTGCTTATCAAAAGTTTGTTCGATTTAATCGCCGCCCAACGGAAAGCAATTCAGAAGAACTTCACTTGAAGTGTCTCCAGAACCTGCTGGTCTTGTGGCTTGGTTCGCAGATGCAAACAAAACCCACTGAGACCTACGAGAGCAATGCAGTTGGATCCAACCAGATCATGAGAAAGAAAAACAACAAACGGACAAAAACGTATCACTTTTCTGAATCTTGTGTCTAACGTGGTTTTGAATTGTTTTTTGCAAGTGTGTGTCTACAGCTACATGTTGTTATCATGATAATAGAAGAAAACAATGATTTTTATTGTTTTAGAATGCAGCTTAAATGACAGTGTTCCTTGAAGGTGTGTTTAGTAGATGATTTTATAAGATATTGCTATACAGGTGCATTTCAAAACATTTGCTGATCAGCGGTCTTCTCTGGTTAACATTTGTGTATTATAAATTTTGTATTCCAATATTTTGTGTTACACGATTTTTGATTAACATGAGCTTCAAGCCGGTAATCAAGATTGAACCAAAAAAGGCTTGAATGTTTTCACTTCTTGTGTAATGAATATAGAATATCTGAATATATGAATCTCGAATCAATCATTTTTTATTTGAATTACAGACCTTTTTTTTTTATTAGATGCACCAGTAAGCAGATTACTCATTATCAATGAAGTTTGAGCTAAATCCCATCTGTATCTCTTTTGGACAATAGATGTTGGAGCTCCAGCCCACCTGGTGCCTTTTTGGACAACCAAAACTGGCCTACTTCAACCCTTGAATTCATTAATGTAGCTCTACATACCCCCCAAATCACCCTCATCGACCAACGCTCACAGTTAAGTAGGAAGGTAAATGGTGAACATGGTGCCGATGGCGTGCATCCCATTGGGCACAGGGTGCAGCAGAAGTATGTTTAAAACAGGGATGCAGTTCTCATTCGGATGCAGTCATGTGTTTTATAAATCTGCCTTTTAGGCGGCCCAGTCACTTCGAGTGCAACGCACAGTCTGGGACTGCGGGGGATTATTTTAAAATAAAACGTACATATTCCTCAGCCGATGGCAGGCTGTAGGGAAGGAAGCTGCTATCCATCAATAATGAACCCACTGCCTGGCGTAGAGGTGAGCCGGGTGCCAAATTGCACCCTACTGGCTAAATCAGGTATCTGAGTTTCACCCCAAAAGGGCCGGATCCTGCTGCTTTTCTGTTCTGCCTCATCATTAATTGCACCCATCTGGTGTCTTAGGTCTAAGTTAGTCCCTGATTAGTGGGTTGCAAAGACAAAATGGAGTGGAACTCCTGGCTTCGAGGTACAAATTTGAAAACCCCTAGTCTAAATTGTATGCTATTGGCCTAGGGCCCTGACCAAAATGAGTGCGCTAAAGAGAGAGCAGGATGCCATAGGAGACACGTGATTGTGGTTTAGCTGATGCTGAGGTTGGTATAATGGTGTCTATTGCATAATGGGTATCTGCAGTGATGGCGCCGTCCCAAATCCACAACGAATTCGTCATTCCATGCTGTCCAACCCCATTACATTCAACCTGCCAACCACAACATAGCACACCTGAAGGTTATTTCCAGTTTTACCAAATTTTGCTTTCGCTTGACACCCTAACCCAATCTAGATAACCGTTGCAACATGGCAATCCGGTTGAATCCAAACCAAAGAATATACCAAAAAGGCATCTAACTCTTTGTGACCTTTCGTGTTTGCGTGTGTGCATATTTATTTATTTGAAAATGGTTACACAAATCGTTATAGAGTGATTTGACTGTTGCTCTATCAGTCACAATATATAATTGTCATAGGCAGTAGTACTACAAAAAGGCCCACAAAACATTTGATCAAAGCATCAGAGACAGCATAACATGCATAGCTGTGGTTCTATTTTTGTTGTAGCCTCAAGTACTAGTCCTTGGTTGTCTGGCCAGAAGCATTGATATCATGATGTTCTGTTGTTGGAGCTGTCACGGACACTTCAATTCCTACTGAGGCGCTGAAACCACACGACAGGGAGATGAAATGCTTTTTTCACTGTGTTTCACTGTGATCTCAATATTAACCTGAGCCTTGCAGGGCAACAAGAAGACACCGAAACAACATGGTTTCCGATGTTGAGGTTCAACATGACATTCAAGTTTTAGAACTCTAGTTATAAAAGTATGGTTTATAGGCGGAGCTCAGACACTACAGAGAGCTTATTTCAATTAAGAACACTGATGAATGAATGCCCTCCGTGATACAATGCAGCTTTCAAAACTACATCTGGGATTGTGGCCAACAAAGAGAAAACAAGTACACATGTTTTAGTCTCATTGAATTTACCAAATAAAAAATTTGTTATTTGGCAGAATAAAATATGTTCCAAAGTCGGTTCAGGTAATATTTGAGACAGCCAACATATGATTGGGGCCAGATGGGGTGTATTTCTTTAATCGACACCTGTGGGTCATAGACCGAGGTCAGGAGTCAAGTTTTGTAACTTTTGATTAGGTCAGGTTAGGGCTAGATTAAGATGTTAGGTGTTAAGGGGTCAGGAACCAGTTTCAGGGACTACCTATTGTACTGAAAGCATTTTATATCTGTCTCAGGTCCACATGATAGTGTTATGCATTGGACTATATGTTACATTTTTCACCAGTACAAAGAAGGTATATTGTAAAGTGAGTCGTGAACAAGGGACATGCTTGGGTCTGTTTAGGATTATTTAGAGACTAATTTGACTTTGTCAGTTGGTTAAGACCTTGCATATTCCATGACATGAAATTGTATTGGTTTTCAAGACACTTAAGGACTTTGTTTAAAGGACATTCTTGACAGCTGTGTTGACTTGATACATATTGAGAATTTTAAAAGCAATTAATTGATTGGAAAGCTTACACACAGTTTATTGGTTCTGCGCATGGGAGGATGGCTTTAGAGACAGTAGGGGAGGTACTTTACTCACAGCTGGAGAAGATGAGAGGACAGGAGTGTTCATCCATGGGGAAGTTATGCAGCTGTAACTGGCACTCTGCATTTATGGTGAGCCTGGCAAGAAGACATAGACATAGAAAGAGTGAGACAGAGGGGAGGCCCATTGTTTTTCTGTCCAACACCTCCCATTAAAATGATACCGAAGACAAAGGGGGAAAAATCTGCTTAAAGCATGCCAACAAAATTATGTGACTGAACGTGCATATATAATGAGACAGGCATAAAACAGCTGTTTACGAATTTAATGTAGCTTATATAGATCATTGTAAATTAACTTGTTAATGTCAGTAATGTTTATGAAAATTGCTAATGATAAATTTACTTGTTATTGTTCATATTGTTAGAATTGGAGTCTTTCATTTCTCTTGTTCCACAATATTAAAGAATGTATTTTACACAAAAATAATGGTATCTTCTGAAGTACCAAGTTGACAGCCGTAGAGAGTTGACCCTAAGATGAGAGACTGCCTTACAAATGGATCTGATCTGAGACATTATGAGATAGGTAATTAGGAATGGATCTGATCTGAGACATTATGAGATAGGAAATTAGGAATGGATCTGATCTGAGACATTATGAGATAGGTAATTAGGAATGGATCTGATCTGAGACATTATGAGTGAGGTAATTAGGAATGGATCTGATCTGGTAAAACCTTGTGCCTTGTGTGTGTTTGTTAGCCACATGTAGACACAATGTTGATCAGTTCTACCCTGTCTTTCTGATCGTGTTAAATCAGACATGCAGTGTTTAATCCGACCTACATTGTTAAATCAGACCTACAGTGTTCAATCAGACATGCAGTGTTAATTCAGACATGCAGTGTTGAATCCGACATACAGTATTTGATCAAACATTCAGGGCTGTTTTTGCAGATTAAGCGTAGTACAGGACTAAAAACAAGGTCAGTGGAGAACTCAGAAATGGTGTTTACTCAGACATAGAGTATTGAATCAGACCTACAGTTTACATCTAATATTCAGTACAGGTTGACAATAACAATGGCCAAGTCGGGGCTAATAAAACTGGCAAGTCACATTCCCGATCACACCATTGCAAAAAATATTAAGATTGCAAAAAATAATAATTGCATTATACACTCGACATCCTCCAGATGTTTCATAATCTGGCCCAGGCACAAATAACTACCTTGCTGCTCTTGGCACGCGCTGTTGGCCAATCAAGAGTTGAGCAGTGATCTGACGTGTGGCTGTCTGGTATTGTTTTTCAATAAAACATTTCAAATCTAGTGAAGAAGGCAGCGAAGGATTACTATGAGCTCAAATAGTGGCAAACGTTTTCAGCTCAGTGCTAATTTTTTTGTACCTATTTCAACTTCAATGGAAGACGGATTGTCAGCTAAGCAGGTGGCGTTAAATGAGTTAGTGTTTTGTTTAAAAGTGACATTTTTGTTAACTTTTTATACATTTTTATAATTTGAACTGTGATGAATGAAATATAGAAATATTTTTTGTTTTATAAATCCAGAATGCCCTTTTCAAAGAATTAAACATGTTACACTTATAAATTACAACTTTCTGAAGTAAGGACAATCAAAATGTTTTTTGGGTCAGTAAGTTTCAAACCCACTGGCAAATTTTTTTTAAACGTTGAGACCTGCAGTATTAAATCAGATTACAATCTGTATTACAATCTGTCACATGAGCAATGTCATGCTCCTGCTTGACTTTAATCCACCGGATCCTAACAAAATAACTTTACCAAAGGAAACCACTACAGATGTTTAGTACTCATGTCACGACACACTGAGTGCCTCCCATCTTCAATAAATCTAGCTGTTTTAGAGCAATTACAATACTAAGTGAATGCATTTAAGAACTTTTTTACTTTACTTTGAATATATTTTCACAAGTCTTCAGTTTACGCACTTATCCAGAGCTTTGGTCAGACCTACTGTGTTGGATAAAACTGAAGGAACATGAACATTTTCAAGGGTTTCTGATGACTGCATAGTTTCCACAGCTACTCCGAAGTCATTGAATGACAGTGATCACATGACAGCGCAACATGTCTGTGGTGGGTTTTATTAATGAAGATTAAGCTGGATTGTTGTTGTCAGCCCCAGCAGTCATTGTAGCCGCGATCATAGCCAAGCCCAGACACCGACAAATGTCATCTTTATTTACTTCATCTTCACCAAAGTGCTGACAAGCATAATTAATATGGGGAGTGACATTAGGTTGTTCCCTTCTCCTATAAATATCTCACAGAATGAGTCCTAAATGCCAGCCTGTCCCATTTATACTACACTATTTTTGACTGGACATTTGGGGGTACATGTGGTGATACAGTATTGTGCGGTTTGCAACCAAAGCTTGCCCGCAGTTTTCATGAATATAGATAATCGATACAACTCTGTGGGGGAGAATCTAGCTGGCCGTTATTTCTCGCCACGGTCCAGCCTCATAGCGATGGGCATTGCTTCCTCCTGTCGTCAGGGAAATCATTCCCTGAGTGTTTGAGACAGTGTGATATAGTTTCCAAGTGCATCCTAAATGGCTCCATGTTGCCTCATACCACAAGCGCACTACTTTCACCTGAGCCCTAATAGGCTTAAGGAAAGATGGGGCACCGTTTGGGACAACAGCCATGTTCAGCTGCTCCGCCTATAGCTACAACACCTCACTAAGCAGGCCAGGGCACAGACAGGCTTGGCATCACCTTGCTCAAAGACACGACTTAAAGGTGACATCTACAGTATGGCGCTGGTGTCTGCCATGTGGCTGTAAGGACAAATGACATATTGTGGCTGCCGTACTGTTCATCTCAAAATAACTTAGACCTGCAGAAATAGCTCTGCTTGTTACTTGGTTCTGTCCCTTTTTGGGGACAGATCTTTTCAACTGTCATGTCAGTGGGGGATTTCATCAAAGACGTCTTTGTCAAGACTCTGCATTTCATATCATCTAGCTTGGAGATGTGTCTGTCTGAGTTTATATTTAGGATTGTAAGGATTTGTTGTAATGTTTAAGCTTGGGGCAACTTTATAATGAGGGCTGACAGTACACTCTATGTAGCTGATTTGTCAGTTAAAATCCTAGACTAAATAAGTGTCATGCAGACATATTAAATACTGCTAGTGACAAGAACAAGTTGATCGACAAAATAAACATTTGGCTATAATTAACATGACGTGCAGTGACCACGGGCAGGCTGGATTCATAACCTTTTCAGATTTGTGCAAAGGTAAATGCTTTTTAGCTTATTCGTTTTTTCACTGCAAATTTTACAAGATACTTAAAAGCCTGTAGATGTTTAAGGTCAATAGGTCAGAGGTCACATTTTGAAAGCCCTCTCCCGGAAACACAGTGTGGTCTCCGGAAAGGCAGCTCTACCACTGACATGATCTTTGTCTTGCAGCATTTTCACCTTCATTGACCTCAGCAAAGCTTTCGATACCATCAACCGTCAGATACTCAGGGAACTGCTCTCCAACCGTCAGATACTCAGGGAACTGCTCTCCAACCGCCAGATACTCAGGGAACTGCTCTCCAACCGTCAGATACTCAGGGAACTGCTCTCCAACCGCCAGATA
>JACXGJ010007510.1:0-14429 GCA_016801105.1 Esox niger | reverse complement strand
AGGGAACTGCTCTCCAACCATCAGATACTCAGGGAACTGCTCTCCAACCGCCAGATACTCAGGGAACTGCTCTCCAACCGTCAGATACTCAGGGAACTGCTCTCCAACAGCCAGATACTCAGGGAAAACTGCTCTTCAACCGCCAGATACTCAGGGAACTGCTCTCCAATCATCAGATACTCAGGGAACTGCTCTCCAAGCACCAGATACTCAGGGACCTGCTCTCCAACCATCAATCACCTCTTCCACCATGCCCTGGGACTCATAGATGGAGTTCACCTACAGTACCGCCTGATTGTAAGTCTTTTTAACATCTGACATCCCTAGGCCTACACCAAGACAAAGTAATGTCAAATACATGAACTGCAGTACTCTGATAACTGGACTATCTTGGCACATAACCCTCAGTGCCCTAAACACAACCTCTTCCTTATATCAGTCCTTCAGCCTACATCTCGGCTCCACATTGTCCTTTGACTGCTTCCTTGTCAGTGAAGCAAACTGCAACACAGGCAAAGCCTCCAGAACCTTTGGGCGCCTCCGTGTATGGGTCTTCGGCAATAAATACCCAGTGGTCGGGACAAAAGTCGCTGTCTGTAATGCAGTATGTTTCTCCATTCTGCTCTATGTGGCAGAGACGTGGACCCCATACAAACAGCACATCAACATCTTGGAGGTCTACCACCACCACACTGCAACATCAACCCTGAACCATCTAGAACCCTCTGGTCTTGACCGGACGACCAGGCAGGTCTTCTGTGCCAGAGGGCCGGAACAACTTCACAACAACATCCAACAAAGGAGGACTGAGAGAAGGGCCCCACGGCACCAGGGGGCTGCTGGCAGTACCCCAACATCTGTTCTCCAATGCCCCACCTACAGACAGGTGTGTGGCCCACGCATCGGCCTCCACCGCCAAACGATGTGGCGCCAGCCTCAAAAGTGCTAACACCCCCTGGAGCAAGCGTCATCATTGGTCACGATGGACAGCTAAGAGTGCACCATTCAGTACTGAATGGATAGCGGAATGAGCAATATTTGATAATCACTGATATCACTTTGGTAACGTTTGAATACAGAAATCCGGGTTTAATTGAACTGATCCTTAAGTACTTAGCCCTAAAGGGTCCAATCCGGGCTGGTTTCCCGAACGTGTCCCTGACTGTGCTGTACTGTACATCATGTTGTATATATCTGTCGGTTTGAAGCCATCAGTCACTACCTGGCTGGGCCTGGTTTGACTGCTAAAATGCTCTTCAATGGGTCTGTCACTAAGACTGAGTACATCCAGCTTGGGCCAGAAGGAGGAGCGCAGCATAAATCCTGTTCCAAATGCCCCCCTGGTTCCTGCTTTATCTAGTCATTCGCTCCCAGACTCCAGCTGGTTGGTTCAGACGGGACAGAGGCCAAGGGCAGTCTGGGGTACGACAGCCGAGGGGTTTGGGGGTTGCGGGCACAGGTGTTAATTTGACTCGTTTCTCACGTCAGGAAAACGGTCCTGCAGCAATAGGAAATTTTAATTATTTATGTGGAATAAGATTAATTTTTGTGCAGGGTTGATAGGTTTTACAAGCAGGTCTCCGATTTTGATGGAGATATTTTATGCTTTTCTTTTTTTGTGCTTTTTTTCAAAGCTTGAAAACACTACATGTTTGCAGTTCCTGCAACAACAGGTGATCAAATTAAGATCATACTCCTGTATCTTAATTTAATAGGAAATAAATGATGGTGCATTTGTTAAAGCATTTGTTTTTATTGGGCCCATTCTCTATAGACATCTTCTGTAATTGCTTTCCAAAACAGAAAACAGAAAGATCCATCAAATGTTTTGGAATGGGTCAGGCCTTCTAGAAACTCCCATTGGTTGCAGCAGGGGGTTCCAGCAGGTTAGGCTAACAGCAGTATTTTGAGCCCCCTTGGTACTTTCCTGTGTGACACTGATGAATAGCCTGGGCATCTGGGTAATGATGTGACAGATGTGGTTATTTCACACCTTGGGTGCCTCCCAAGTGGCACCCCAACCCAATGTAGTGCCCTATTCTGACCAACACTTTATAGTACCCTATTTTGACCAGAGCTTTCTGCCTTTTCTGATTAAAACCTCAGAAGTGATGTCACCAACACAAAACTTTTAAAAACAATGTGAAAAACAAGAAAACTTTTTTATGCTTTTGTGCCCACATTCAACAAAGCTGATCTGCCAGCTCGAACAACTATTGTTCTCTACCCAGCCTTGATGATCCTTAATCGGCCCCTGTGAGCTTAACAAGACAGTACTCCAGAAAGTAAGTTCCCTTCGGCCCATACGAATTCTGGTCTAGACTTCCTGGCTCGGTGAGCAACGTGATAAGTGAGAATGACATTGGCTGTACTCTGGACACATCTCATACTGTCAGAGCCTGTTGACTAGTAACACCGATGGATCAGAGATTTGTTCAAGAATTGGATAGCAGACAAATCTGGCAAAAAAACAAGCTAAAATAAAAAAACAAAAATCAGGTTTGCCGGCACTTCTGTGCTGCTGCTCTTCTTGAGGCTCTTCGTCAGTTACCTGGTTACACTCGTATTACAGGAAGTTTCACCTTTTTACACATACTACATCTAGCATGTATGTTTGTATCAATTTATTTGTTTGTACTGTTTACATAAAGTCCTTTCTTTAGGAGCCAGTGATCGCTGTGGGCTAGACCTTTGTGTCACGTAACTTCCAGTGTGCGTGCAATGAGCAGGACTGGTTGTATTTATTCAATCTGATTGTCAAACTCTCACGATTGAATGGGAAAATAAATATGATACCACGCAAACCGTAATAAATTTAGACAACTGTCTGTCGAACCACAGCAGCTCTGGAACAAACTGCTAAAATGCATGCATCCAATGCTGTTCATGTGCTTCTGTAACAGAGAATTATTGGTGATTTCCCTTGTCACTCCATTTATTCTGTCTTCATCTACTGAACAAACATTCTCATTGGTTGGTTCGTGCAGTTTGCTGATTTGGGATGATGCTTCAATGAAAATCGTCCCAGTCAGCGAGCGCCAGTCTATCGGTAAGTTATAGCTGCAAAACACGATACCTAAAATAGGATTTTTAATACACCTCATTGCAGATTGGAATATATAAATCGTATCAAGTTGTCTGTAAATATCTTTAGAATATTATTCTGGTTATGTGCTGTTTCTTAATGAATATATAATACGAATTTGATTAACTATAATTTCCGTAATAGGGTATGCTAGCTAACCATGTGCGTGTCTACAGTCTGTAGCTAATGAAGGATTTAGTGAACTTTGTACAGTGGGTGCAACGATAGATGGAACGCAACTGTGTTGTATGACAGAACTTTCTGCATTTTATATCAGATCTGAAAGAATAAACATCCGGCTGGTGGCGAAGTCTCCAATTTTTTTATGAAACAGAACGCACAGAGAGTACTGTTACACTTCTCCGTATCTCATAATTATCACTAAATCCCCATTCATGAAAAATTGCCTGAAATAGGTTTATAAAAGACACAACCGCCAGACAGCAAGCGTAAGATGTGCCCCGTGTGCAACCATGGTAAGCTACTCTGTGCTCCATGGCACAATGCAAATGTGATGTTATGCATGCGATGCTCAATTCTCCATGTGTGCCGGTAACTCAGAGCACAGAGGCCCCCCAGGTCACCTCCCCCTGGTGCTCAGTTTTTCTCCAGCACCTCCCGGTTTACAAATTAGGCACTCGGGAAATTTCAGCGATTTTCCTCAGTGGGATGATACGACCGTGCTTCCCCCATCGGATATGACAGTTGAAGGCGGTCTGTGTACATTCCAGGACCCACACCATCAACATGATGTACAAGGGACCTTTTATTTTATTTTATTTGCAGATACGGGTGGCTCCTCTGGCTTATGATGCGCCATGGGCAACACAGCGAACTTTGCATCCTGTTATAAAACCACCCTTATCTGGGAACACCTACGGCTCAGTCTCCAAATGATATCCTTATCTGCTGACAACTGCAAACAAAGCCTGTCCCTTGACACCCAATGGGGCAGGAATATTTCAGCATCATATTCTGCCTTTGACTGGGTTTCAATGTGCCTAATAAATCACTATCATCGAGAAAAATCAATCGTACAATTACCCATTTCCATTTAATACATCAACTCCATCTAACAGATTTTACATTAAATTAATACCCGCTCCAAATAATTTTATTTACCTTCGTTAAGTTTTTATTCATATGGACTATTTTAAAGATGGGTTTAGGACAATTAGAGGTTTCCTGAATGTGTAAACAGGAATCTTGGTCTTAATCCACCATTACCGCAATAAATATGTATTTATCACAAATTCCACTTATTCCTTTTGTTGATTCCTCTGTGAATCTTATGGTTTGGGAAAAATGTTGATGGCTGGCTGGATTTACAGCATCCAAAATGTGGCTGCTCCACGTTGCCAAGAGCTTCACTGATGCCTTGGGATCAAAGGGTGCTTTCATCTTTGGATATTGCTAACATTGATCTCTGTCTGTGTCGCATTTACATGGGGCTAAAGAGAAGCATGTTGAGCTATGATCTGCTGTTACAAAAAGAACTAATTGTTTGACTTATCAGCCAAGGTGGGTCCTTTGTGGATGGGGTGTGGGAACGAGGAGGGGCGGTGTGTAATCTGTGTGTGTTCTTTGGTCTGCTTTGTAACTGAGGCATCTAGTTTGGGTTTCCATAAGTGACACACACACACACACACACGCGAAAGAATAAGCAAATCTGAATGTTTAGAGTCTTGGAGTAGAGTGCACGTGAGCGTCCTTTTAAGATTGTACTGAATAGTCACTGCCTCTCAGTTAGCCGGATCATTGTAAGACCAGGGTTCGAATCCTTCTCACGGATTAGATGGGAATTGGTCATCAAGAATGGCTGCCTGGCCTTGTGCTCCAGCAGCTCCTGGCAGTGACTTGGGCACTTGTGTGCTCAATCAAGGTAGAAGGTAGGAGAGAGCATTCCTTCCTGCGTGTAATGATTCTGGTATAGGCTTCCTTATTGAGTGAGCGGCGTGAAAGAAGTAATCAACATTGACTGTTCGAAATCCACTAGGATATGCAGTGTTGAAACAAGGTCTTAATCACAAATTGGACATCATGACGGTGGCAAGAAAAACTGGATAGAAAAAATTATAAAATAGATCGGTAGGAACACACTTTGAAATGAAAGGAAAATAGCACAGACATGCCACATTTCAACAATGAAAAACAAGTCCTGAACTGCAATTATTGAGGTAACTTTTATCTCCCTGAACTCGTGTTTAAACTCGGGGTTAAAGGTCAAACCGATATGGTTCAGTTTGTAACCAGGTATTACCAGGTTTCTATGCCAACATGTTCTCAAGCACTAACCTGCACCTGGGCTGGATGATTCATAGTTTACAAACCCTGAAGGAAATGAATGTCTTTAAATCAGACTGTCTAATTCCATAGGGGTCATGGTTTGAAGAAAGATTAAATATTAATTTCATATTTTGTGTGTGTGTGTGTGTGTGTGTGTGTGTGTGTATGCAAGTGAGAGAGAAATATTAATATTGAAAACCTATGATGTTTCACATTAGGTAATGAGAGGATGCATTTGAAATGTAACCCAAAAAAAGATTTTTATGGCTATAGGCTATAATTATTGTAGCTATTTTAGTTGGTGAAAAAACACCGTGAATTTTTAAGTAAGCTCTACTGTTTTACACAATAGCCTGTTCCAATTACAAGAGACAATTTCTTTTATATCTTACTAAAACAGAAAATGTAACACTGGAAAACGTGTTCCACATTGCATGAGCGGTTCAGCGATCAATAAGCCATGCGCCACATGCATCGTATGCATCTAGAATCTGGCTTAAGTTAGACAGGCAGATTCAGAGCTTCAGCCTCGTAGGACGTTCAAGCATGAGCTGGAATGTGAAGCTGACTGAAGCTAGCTGAATAAGATGTCTGGGTTGATCTAGCTCATTAAATGGTAAACCCCTCAGATGTTTGTTTTTTGTTTACCTCAGTGTGTAGAGGATCTTTCCATCATTCCATATCCTGAGCAACTGATTTGGCGTTGTAATCCAATGGGAGTCAGCGTTCTTGGAGTTCCTGAAGATAGTGTCAGGAAGCCAGATGAGGCCCACCATATTGCTGTTCAGAGTCAGGATCTTCATGGTGCTGTTGTATCTCAGTCTGCTGTCTGTCCACGTCTGGGCAAAGATGATGTCAATTTGGTATTCCTGAAAATGGAAGATATCATCTTAGAAACAAAGAAAAGCACTATCAGAAATAAAAGAATGTCATAAAGGGATTGTATATATTTGTGGACAGGATGGATATGGTAGAACATTTTATATTTACATTTAATTCATATAGCCAAAAATCTTATGAGATGTAACGGGGAAAAAGAGTTACAATACGTTATTACTTCTTTGAGATGAAAAGAATAATGAAACTGAACTACCTTAGACAGAAGATTGATAATAGAGAACAGCTTCTCATATAACGACGTGAGTATCGATTTCCTGTCTAGCAGGCTGAAACAACAACACAGTGGTTGTGAAGAGTTTTAAAAGTCTCACTTCTAATTTAAAACCCAACCGTCCTCTGGAGAAATACTGAACCACACTGTCAGCCAGGACAGAACTCCCCATAGATAAATGCCATATAATTTTGTCAGCCAGCTTAGCAATCAAAAATTGTCGTCCTTCCTGGTCGAACTCGAGCGACTTCTTGTGGCTCCTTGTGTACTGAAGGGAAGGGCCTGACAACGTGTTCCTTGTGACATGTCAGGATGTTGGCGTACACCTCCTGACTGAGCAGGCAGTGTAAGGAAGTGCTTTTGACATTTAGGCAAAAACTAAAAAACACAAAAGGAACCAGGCTAACCTAGTTCAGCCGTTCCTCAATTAAATGTGAAAAATGTCTAACTTCAAACCCAGGTCTCCCATGTGAGTGGATGTGTCTTTAACTACTACACCACAGTACTACACATTAGTGAGAGTGAATATGAACTAAACACAGCCAAAGCTGTTTTACGGCACAAAAACATAATTTGCTTTGACTGCAACAAGATTCAAACGCAGGACCCATTGGTTGTAGGTCTGCATATCTAACCACTACATTATTTGTCGGTCGGTCGTTCAAAATCTGTGTATAAGCTACGTTTATGAACAGGAAATGATGGTGCAGTTGGGTAGTACCTTTGGCGGTGGAATTGGGCGATGGAGTTTATTAAGATGTAGAGTTAGGAGAAGAAGTTAAGCGGTAGAAGTTAGGTGGTAGTTAGGTGGTACAATAGTCAGAGTTAGGAGATGGTTTGGAGGTTGAGTTAGGGTTTGGATTTCTATATTTTAAGTCAGAGGTGTCAAACCGGTTTCGACGGAGGACTGTGTGTCTGCAGGTTTTTGCTCTCACCTTTGATTGGTTAATTTGGTCACTAATTTGTTAAGATCTTCCTTTGTCTGGTTCTATTTGGTCTCAGATGGGCACCAATTTAAAGGAACAACCAAAAACCAGCATCCACTCTGTCCTCTGTGGTAACGGGTTTGACACCTATGTTTTCAGGGCGAGATGCTACACATTTGTACAGTAGGTGTTTGTATTTATGTTTGTACAATGCATAACGATATGTTGAAAACAGGCCATACCCTGTCAAAATAGGATTTATTATTTTAGAGCAACATGGCTGGATAGTTGGCTAGCTGGCTTTTTAAGGAATATATTTAGTAATTTGAAGTTTGATGTTGATAAAACAAGTGACAGTAGTCTATCAATGAAATAAAATGACTGCAGGTTCGTTGTTTTCAACACTTGTTATCTCACCTATTACAGCACACAACATTCTATAATACATTTTTGTTATTTGGCACAAGAAATGAAAAGCCTATTTGACATTTGATAACATTTGTGTTTTGTACACAACGTGGTCTATGCGGAAACTGGTCCACGTTACCTCAGAAGGTAACAAACCACTTCCAAAACAAACCAGCACAGTCTTGTTCATCTAAATTCAACAATCGTAGTTGTCTATGATTAATCTTGTATTTATAACCCCAGTGTTGTCCCCAATAAACCTAGCTTTTTTAACCCCACAGAGTTGCCCCCGTTGAGCATGGCTTCATATAACTGCAGTGATGTCCTCTTTAAGTATCGGAAACAACACTGCGACAACACTTAGAACGACTCTGTCATGACTTGGTTTCATTCGTCACTCAGAGTGGAGACCCACAGCCAGATAGCCCAGCCCGGACCGACTCAGGATCAACAGTGTTGGAGGTCAGAGCGGATTGCAGTATAGCTCTGGCACAGATTTTGTGGCTGAGATGAGGGGGAGAAGGAGCGGACGCTGAGAGAAAAAGCGAGTGAAGGGGTTAAGGCAAGAGGAGAGGAGTTTGGCAAAGACCCAGACGAAGAGCAAAGAATAACAAGATCCCAAATGGCACCTAATTTCCTACACAGTGCCCTACATTTATCCAGGGCCAGAAGGTTCTGTGAGGTCTTGGAGTAAGTAGTTCTGTGAGGTCTTGGAGTAATTAATGGGCATACAGTTGGCATCTTCAGGTCAACATCCAATCAGGGCCGTCACACAGATTAGCCACCAACACTCCACAGAGACTCAGACATGGATTTGGGACATTAAGTACACGATGGAGCTCTGCAGCTCCATGAGGTTCCCTGGGAGGATCACAGATTTCTGCTGTTCACAGATCCGTGACTGCATTATCAATATCACCGTGTTGCACACATTGCATACACTGTCAGCAAGTTGTGTGCATTAACACCAAGATGTATGGATTATCACCAAGATGAACAGCACATTATCGCCTGACTGTATACATTATTACCATATAGTATGACCAATCTCTGAACCTGAGTATTGTGCTCAAACTCTGTCAATGGGGAACTTTGGTGAACAGCAAATTTCAACTTCTTCCACATATTTTCAAATGGGTCCAGGCTTTGACAGAGACACTGCAGATCATTGGCTGTTTAGTTTTTAATTAGCCAGTCCTGTGTGGCTTTGGCTGTATGTCTGACTCAATGTCCTTCTGGAAGATGGTCTTCTCCCAAGTCCCAGATCTCTTGAATACTTCAGCAGATTTTCTTCCAGGATTTCTCTGTACTTTGCTGCATCCATTTCGCCGTCTATCTTCACATGATTTCCATGTCATGACACGGCGAGGCCTCACCTTGGCATCATGCTGCCCCAACCATGCTTCATGTTAGGGACAATCAGGCCTGTGTCAAACATAGTGCTTAGCGTTTAGGCCAAAAATTCTATATTTCCGTCTCATCAGATCAGAGATAATTTTCCCAGAGTCTTCCACATGCAGCTGGTAAAACCCAGCTGAGATTTTATGTGAGTTGATTTCAACCAAGCTTTCTATTTGCCACTCTCCCACAAAGGCCAACCTTCACAGACTCCCAGCTCCCTGCTCAACTGTGGAGGACTGTGACTGTGCCTCCTTTAACGTTGCCGTAGGCCTTCTGGTGGCCTGCCCGACTAGGGGTCTTCTCGCCCAGATACTCAGTTTCTGGGAACGGTCTGTTCAAGATAGATTCACAGTTGTGCCATATTCTCTCCATTTCTTAATGATGGACTTAACTGTGCTCCGGGGCATATTCAGTGCCATGGAAATGTTCTTACATCTTACCTCTGAATTGTGCTGTTGAACAACCTAATTTTGGACTTGCTTTGAATGTTCCTTGGGCTTCATGGAATAGATTTTGTTAGGAATTGTATTAACCAACTGTGTGATGGGTTTGGTTCTCATCAGAGCAAATTCATGGGTATTTAAAGGAGACATGTCCCATTATGGTCCAGGTAGTCATTTTAAAATTCTCAAACCTAGATTATGGGATCTAGCAAATAGCATATACATTATTTTTATTGACGTTTTGTCTGTTAATGTCTAATGAATTGTAAAAACTGAAGGTAATTCAGTAATTTAGATCTAACTCAGGGAATCCCCTGTTGTTTCTTAGTGCTTGTTTAGTAGGCTATTATGAGAGCATGTCTTGTTACAAACCTGAACCTGAGAGCCTTGAAGTGTTAATTATACAACAGGCTTGGGAAACACGTTTAGTTATTAATCTAATGAGCTAGATGAGTTCTGTACCTAGACATGCACTACAGGGACTAAAATGATTATTACTTCACCGCGTATGGTACCCAAGGTCGTAAAGACTATCGGGAACCAAAATAGATCTACCTGTAACTAACTTTTTTCATCCAACAGAGAGAGACGTACAATTGTTTGGCAAACACATTTTTTTATCACAGTGGGAATTTCTGGTCATGTAAATCTTCACAAAATGTAGTGTTCTTCACAAATGTTCCGACAGGTGCCACTTTGGTCAATAACACCTCAGAGTTTCACGCACACCCTCCCTCCCAACCCTGGGCTTGTTTACATTACACACATTTTCCCGTGACATACAAAACAAGACTCGAGACAATTGATAATTAAAATGTTGCAAGTGTGAAGAAAATCCTGTCGGAACTATCAGGTTTCTGTGGCGTGCGCATGAATATCCCTCGACTTCATGCAATTGACGGTCACAATACTATGTGGTACGTCTTGAACAATACTGTAAATTCAAAGTCTATAGAAATTATTACATAAATCAACATAGTCTGTCTAGTATTTTATTCTCTCTTACGTAAGTTAAACAAGCCCATCTTTTCCCCAAATAGTCCCCAAATCAATAGCAGCGGTCTGGATCAAGTGGGGTATTTCAGATGTTTGAGAGTACCTCACACACTCCAGAGCAAATTTAAACTAAATGTAAAATAATGGAATCATATTATGATTTTAAAACAATTGCATATGTTATTTTTGAGCAAATTAGAAAATGCTAAGAAAATACAAAATGAATGAATTACCCAGAAGCTAATTTGTGGATTAAGTTAAATTGTTCACTTACTGAATATGCCTACACCAGGTCACATACTGTAAATAGACAATACTACACATTTATCATAGAAAAAATGCTATGTTAAATAAAATGACATGCACCCAAAATGCTTAGAATGCCCATGTGAAGCAAAAACAGAGAGTGACAGCAATTTCCATATTAAATTTCAGCCAAAAATTCAACGTCCCGATCCAGGTTTGATATGTAAATAGTCTGTCCCAAATAGCACCCTACTGCTGTGCTCTACTTCTATGAGCCTGGCAGCCAGGGCTCATGGAATGCCATTGGGGACACAACTGTTATCTATTTCAGTTAAATGGATGGCTCCTTAGACCGGCACTGTCACAAAGGGGTGAAAACTAATCTGTGCACTATGAAAACTGTCTTTTGATATTGGATTGCGCCCTGAAATGAATGCAACAGTTTAAAGTCCCTCCTTGGTCGGGTAATCTTTGAAAATGCAGTGACCTCCAATTAGACCAAACAGGATTTTCCTGATTGTCTGAAATGGCAGCATTTTCCACGGTCCAAGACGGAGCGCGATCAGCGGAGTGTAGGGCCGCTTGGGATTGGGCTCAAGAACAGGTAATCGTTTTCAGAACTGGGATTTTTTTCTACATCTGCTGGTGACTCAACAATATTGCTAGCAAATCCTGCTATCACATATCATTCTGTAACGAGTGGAGTCCGTGTGCTTGGCTAAACTCTTCTGGAACTTTAACTCAGTGCTCCCAGTAAACGGAACTGAACTTTTCCACACAACTCCTGTAATTAGAGCCAATTTGAAAATCAGGCAGGAGACAAGGTTGTAAGGACCTTTCATTGGCCATTGGAAGCAGGAAATCATCTAGGGGCCAACTGGCATCCAGGTAGAAATATTGGCAGTGTGTGTCCCAAATGGCCCCTTATTCCTTGTACATTGCACTAACTATGAGCAGGGCTTACAAGTGTGCACTATGTAGGGAACAGGAAGCCATTTGGGACGCAGATGGGTGCAAACGGAAGTAGTGGAATCTGTTGTTCAACTCTAACGAAAATTAATGTAAAAGTGCATGTTAAATGTTATTCTAAGATATACCATAATGCTACACTGTTGTTTTGTGTATGTGTTTAAACAATAAAAGTACAATTTGAGCTTTTTTTGGTTGAGATATTATGATCGAATATCTTCGGTTCTCACATCTGCCTTTGTGTTCTCTCATCAGAAACTCCTACATATCAACAGAAACCTCCACATAACATCCTATTGGCATCCAATTCTATCACGCTGCTCATGTTACAAGGAAAGGTTGTCCGCAGAGAGGTACAGGGCCAGGCTGCTTGTGAGATGGTGGAAATATAAAATCACATATTCTACATTTCAGTAAGGCTCAGCACAGTCAAGATATGGATGAGATGATAAATGAAAATGAAATACGTTGCAGAAATGTTAAATCCTCAAGGAGCTCAGCCTCAGAAGACCTATACGAGGGGGGAGTCTTTTAGATTGAAATTAAATTAGAGAGAGCTAGAACATCTTTGCTTCTCTTTATTTCTGGGGAGCACTTTGCTACAGTTTTTGCCCTTTTGACTGGGTATCTGTTAAAGCCCCTTTATGAAAACTGCAGACGTAAAAATTACTTTATAAAATATTGAATAACAATACAATTGTACTCATCACAGTAATTTAGCAATGTCAGTTATTAAAAAACACCTCAAAACCATATTAATCTCAGCACTTACAGGACTTAGATATTTCAAACATTTCAAACATTTAGAGAACTATGATTGGAACAAGCCAATGCAATTTGTATAACAATTTAGCCTTGTCTCTTTTTCCTCCCTCCAGAGATCCTTACTATACACAGAATCCAATCTTATCAAATAACAAAACTTTGCAGGACTATTAATTATTTTTGCATAGTGGAAACATTTTCATATTCCATTTTTAATTAATGAGAGGGACATGGGGGATATGATTCATTATTGCAAGATAATATACTCAGTTACAGTTGGGTGGAAGAGAGAGACACAGAGAGAGACAGACAGAGAGAAAGAGGGAGATAAAGAGAGCGAGACAGAAAGACAGTAAAGAAGAGATAGAAAGAGAGAAAAGGGAAGAGGCTGCAGAATATGTGGCTGTCTGCCACGGCGAAAAAGAGAGGACAGGACAATGATGCCAAAACATGTTCCACGAGCAGCAGCATATCAACATGTACTAACCTGACATCGTCCTGGTACTTAGAAGTAATTCATCTTGACTTCTGATTTATTTTAAACTAACATATGCTGGTGTTTTGCGATGATCATGAAATGGGCAATCACATGTTTTTGAGTCACTGAAAGTATATGTGTCCGGAGTAAGGATAAAAGTATTTTTATGGAGCATTTGTACTCGCAAAATAATTTCAAATGTATCATGAAGAATTCGCAAAATGATGAATTCCTATATCTGAGAGGAACAGTGAGGGGCAACTGTGACATTTATCTTTTTTTCACTGGCTTCAGTGAGTTGATAAAAACCTCAACAGTGGGATATTCATCTTTTTTTCATTGCTTTTGAAATCCATATAAATCAGATGATGGACAGGAGCAGCTCATTCTACATCTCCACTCCTACACTTGAGTCATAAGCAGTTTAGACAGAACCAACCTGTCCATGTTCCCTCTCTCTCTCCATGGTCCCTAGACCGTATGAAGATTTTCATGCACCCTAGACCATATGAAGATCTTCATGCACCCTAGACAGAATGAAGATCTTCATGCACCCTAGACAGAATTAAGATTTCCATTTTCCCTTTCTCTCCATGCCCCCTGGACATTATTAAGAGCCAGGCATGGCTCCTCTCTGTTATTCTCCATGTTCTCCAATCTTCCCTCTGACCTTTTAATATTCAATTTAAAGGGCATTAGTGGCATCGGAAACAAAACATTCAAATGGACCCATTTCACCTAACGTCCTTGAACGTAACTTTATTAATGTTTGATTTTATACCCTTTGTAGGCCTATATGATCCAATGGTAACATACGTCTCAAGTGATTTTTTATCCTTTGTAGGCCTATACGATCCAAAAGTAACATACGTCCCAAGTGATTTTATATCCTTTGTAGGCCTATATGATCCAAAAGTAACATACGTCCCAAGTGATTTTATATCCCTCGTAGGCCTATATGACCAAATCGTAATATATGTCCCTAGTGTGTTCATACATTTAGCTGGGGTTAGGAAGTGCAACTGGTACTTATTATTGACAGTGTTCACATTTGTCTTTAGAGCCAGATCTGTCATAGCAATGCCAAACTAGAGCCCGGTCTGCCATAATATGGCCAAACTAGAGCCAGGTATGCCATAATATGGCCAAACTAGAGCCAGGTCTGCCATAATATGGCCAAACTAGAGCCAGGTCTGCCATAATATGGCCAAACTAGAGCCAGGTCTGCCATAATATGGCCAAACTAGAGCCAGGTCTGCCATAATATGGCCAAACTAGAGCCAGGTCTGCCATAATATGGCCAAACTAGAGCCAG
>JACXGJ010007509.1:0-30280 GCA_016801105.1 Esox niger | reverse complement strand
CCCCCCCCCCCCACTGGGTCCTCATCTCTGGTACCTCTCCACTGCCCCCCCTACTGGGTCCTCATGTCTGGTACCTCTTCACTGCCCCCCCCACTGGGTCCTCATCTCTGGTACCTCTCCACTGCCCCCCCCACTGGGACCTCATCTCTGGCACATCTTCGCTGACCCCACTGGGATCAGGACATTAAGCTGAAATTCTGAACTCTTGTCTAATACTCATCTTTTGATCTAAAACTCAAATGTCTTCAGTGAACAACAAAAACAAAGGAATTTGCCCTGCCGTTCCAATACTTTTGGAGGGGACTGTGCATATATAACAGATCACCATTTTATAACACTGTCATAAAAGTGAGTTGCACAACTTGATTTCTATGCTGAGATGACAGATGTGATTTCTTTCTCTAAATGAAATCAATTATAATAGATAATTACTTAATCAGGTCTAAAATGTTTATCTAACGAGATTCCAAAATATTTGTTGAAAAGAATATGTTCTATAACAGAAAAAACTATATTTTGGGAAAATAGTTGTATGTGCATTTAGCACCAACCTACAGTACGATCCAAAAGTGAATGTAGCAGGAATTGGAAATGTAACTGTAATTGTGCAAACTCTTGTGCATTTTAGGTTGGTATGGGTCTAGGTCACTATAATTGATGATAATTGTCTGGGTCACTAGTATTCCATCTTGTGTTGTGGCAGCAGTTTTTCAAAGTCTAGGAATGACCCCAGAAATGACTGTAAGGTTGAACATTTGTGTTAGAGTTTTAAAGATAAAAGCAACAGCTCTAGCCAGTGGTTATCTGCCCCTTTGGATTTTGTACAGCTGATACCTGATCATTATTTTGTGAACAGGCCTAGTGAAAAAAATTTGGCTAATAACAATAGATTTATTCCTCTTTAAATTTGGGCACGTTGTCCTAAAGTGGTGATTGAAGGGATCAAAAATACCAGTACGACAAGTTATAGGTTCTGAATCTTTTTTCTTTTGAGATGGAGGCACTATTTATCAGGGGTGTTGAACTCCCGTTCAACATAGATGCTTTGTTTACTGTACATAAGGCAGATTTAGTCTTTTTGACAAGTTTCTTCACTTAAATGTCTGCTAGTCTAATTTAAATGCTGTTTTTCTGGCGTTGGCCCATGCCATTTCTTGCATGAATAGTATCAGATATGTCAGATGTGAGCCAGGGATGCGATCTGTTTTTGATACTTAATCTCTTATGCATGCCTGCCAAGAATTTAAGTGAAAACACTAATTAAATACTCTTGAGCTAGTTTGGTTTCTGGGATTGCAGATATAAACGTAGGTAAAATTCTTCTAAGAAAGCTTGTTCATGAAAATGTTTGAATATTATTTTATGATAGTGAATGATTTGGCTCATTTCTTTGATGCATACAGTAGGGCAGTGATCACGTATATCTGTGGAAATGGAAATATACCATTCATCATTTATTTGTATGGGACACCTGTAAATATAAAATCAATATTTGTATATTTTCTGAATCTTTCCTTTCCTTTTATTTCTGGTTAAAATCAGCTAGGATCATTACTTCAGATGATATAAATAAAGGAAGTAGGGTGGTTAGCTTATTTGACATACCTTTCTTAGCGGAAATTAGCTGCATGGCGATAAAACGGCTGTGCAAAATTTTTTGGCTGCAATGTGGGAATGTTGTTATGAATCCTAGGGAGTAATGTCAGCTAAATGTCAGGTCACTATTAAAAAGATTGTGTTAACTTCAATGTGTAAACAATACCATTTAACTAGCTCCCATAGTCACCATTTGACTAGCCTTATGGTGATGCCAGCGCAACAGCATAACTTAATAAAGTAGTGAGCTACTGTCTTTAGCTTAGCTATCGAGTGGAATGTCTGAATTCATAGTTAGAGTACGATGTCACTTTATGACCTGTACACCAGCTAGCCATGAACATATCTAGTGAAAAGCTTTAGGTTTTGGACCTCTGCCCAAGCATGGCCTTAGATTTGGTGGTACCATATGGGGAGGTTTCCAGAATAACTGGACTACTTTTAATGACTGTGGGCAAAAATGGGCAAAGGTGTATTCATGAATACAGTTTAATTGAAAAACTAGCATTTGTGTGTTTTTTTGTGGAGTCAGCAGGATTTCAGCTGTTATTGTGCAGTATACAGTCAATCATATCTGGCAATCCTGATTAGATTGGGTTGACATGTTTGAAGGTTTGGCTGATTTACAGTCATGTTACACCTCTTTTAAATAATTAATGTTTGCCAAGTCTAGTGTTTGCCATGCATAGGCATGGCCTGATATGTACATTGTTATCCTTAAGCCGGGCATCCTGCATGGAAATGGGTTGCAGCAAAAGTAGTCAAAACTGCACATTTCAAACATCTCTTTCAAATATCGAATATGTATTTCCTTAACCGGCAAGACATTAATTATAAATTAAAGTGGCAATCAACTTAGAATTTCTGTCAAAGTGTGCTTATTGCTATTCCATAAACACAAACCTGAAAACTACACAACAGTATCTTCTTCAATGACATACGGTACGTGTCTAGTGCCTGAGGAGGTTGCTGTGGAGGAGGAAGTGTATATGGTTTGAAATGGCAAGCTATTTAGCTGTGCATGCTAGTAACATTTTAATCATTTAAGTCTCATGCTTTGCACCATCAGCGTGTCAGGTTAAAAGAGAAATATCTGGATGGATCTATTACTTTTCTCCACGAAATACACGTGTGGGCCCTTCTCAGGCGTTTCTTCAAGCTTCCTACATTTGGTTTCTTGCTCTGCACCCTAGAAGTAGTTATTTTCCTTGGTTCTTGGCATTACTGAGATGCCCATCTTCGTACATAACAATTCACATATGTAGTTACCAATACACATTGTTTGGGGCAGTATGAAGACTCTAAGTATTGGTGTTTAAAAAATTAGAGGTATCCAACCGACACCTCAGTGACCTCAAGCACATTCCATGTTGTTGATCTATTCCAGAGCTAGCACACCTGATTAGACTTGTCAGCGAAGCACCAAACCGCTGATTATTGAAGCAGCTGTAAAACCTGTGTATATTGTTCAGCATTCAGGATGCCTTCACAAATGTGCAAGTCACCCATGCCATGTTCACTAATGCACCCCATACAATCATAGATGCTGGCTTTTGACCAGTGCAATGCTAACTAGCTGGATAGTCCCTCTCTTATCTAGTCTGGAGAACATGGTATCCATGACTCCCAAGAACAATTTCAAATGTTGATTCATCAGACCAAAGGACAGTTTTGTCCTTTGCCTTAGTCCATCTAAAATGAGCTCGGGTCCAGAAAAGGCAACAGAAGTTCTGGATCTTGTTCATATATGGTTTGTTCTTTGCACGGTAGAGTTTTTATTTGCATTTGTGGATGCAGCGTTGTACTGTGTTCACAGACATAGATTTTTGGGAAGTGTTCCTGAGCCCATGCGATGATTTCCACTACAGAACCGTGTCAGTTTTTAATGCAGTGCCGTCTCAGGGCCCGAAGATCATGGCCATCCAATATTTGTTTTCTGCCTTGTCCTTTGCATACAAATTTTTGCCCGGATACTCAAAATCTTATAATGATATTATGTACCATAGGTGATGATATCCTCAAACTCTGCAATTTAACATTGAGAAACATTATTCTTAAATTGTTGCACTATTTGTCTTTCACAGAGTGGTGAACCCCTCCCCATCCTCACTTCTGACAGATCCATCATCCCTCATGGAATTATCTTTTAATACCCAATCAAGTTAATGACCCGTCACCAAATAACTGCATTAGTTGTGTGATATTCCACCATGTTTAGGTTTTGCCGGATCGTGTAAGCAGAGGCGGACAAGAAGAGCGAATGTCTCTTACTGAGACTGACTGACAGACTGACTGACTATCCCTTGTTAAATAGTGTAGTGGTTAGAGAAGCAGACCGGCAAGCTACTGTATAGCTCCCGTGTAGTCAAAACAAATTATGCATTAGGTTTTGTTCCAGATAGACAACAACTATGCTGGCTATAACCTTAAGAATCTACATTATAATAAGCCTAAAATAAAACTGTTTACGTTTTTTCAGTATTACGACTAATTCTGGTGAATGGTCGAAGTATGCATCCGTGCAGGCTTTTTAGGGGTGATCTAGGCTTTATCAAACCTCCATGGGCAGTAAAAGAGTAGGGGTTCCCACTATTCTCTTGTCTTTTGCCTCTTGTCAGTTATCGTCACCTATATAGACAGTTATTATATCAATGTCATTCACGAATGAAAGAAAAGGGAATGCTTTTGTGACATGAAATAAAATAGCTTTGCCAGGGAAAAGCTGATCTTCAGTCTCGCTAGCAATTGCTCAGTTCTTATGACTATTCTAATTAGTAAGTTAGTAGATACTTGTAAGCCCATTTCTGGCTAATAAGCCGTTAAAACGGCCAGTGGCAAAAGCCATACAGTTCATAGACACTATATGTGGTGTTGGTGAACTTAATATGAACCGTCGGTCAGTTTAACACAATGCGTAATGGTGTCTAGTGATTGAGTGAATGTATGTCACCCAGCATGCAGCCTCTGATGTGGGACACCTGGGTTTGAATCCAGTGAGGGCAACAACCTTTATCACTTTTAATTGTGAGCTGGCTGATTTACGCTTGCCTGGTTCCTTTTCTGGTTTAGCATTATACAACTTTTCCAGTCTTTTGTTGCCTCTGTCACAACTTTTTGGACACATGTTGCTGGCATCAAATTCAGTGGGAATATATACAGTGTGGCAAAAAAGTATTTAGTCAGCCACCAATTGTGCAAGTTCTCCCTCTTGAAAAGATGCGAGAGGCCTGTAATTTTTATCATAGACACACTTCAACTATGAGAGACAAAATAAGAAAAGAATTCCAGAAAATCACGTTGTAGGATTTTTAATGAATTAATTGGTAAATTATGGTGGAAAATAAGTATTTGGTCAATAAAAAAAGTTAATCTCAATACTTTGTTATATACCCTTTGTTGGCAATGACAGAGGTCAAACGTTTTCTGTAAGTCTTCACAAGGTTTTCACACACTGTTGCTGGTATTTTGGCCCATTCCTCCATGCAGATCTCCTCTAGAGCAGTGATGTTTTGGGGCTGTTGCTGGGCTGTTGCTGGGCAACACAGACTTTCAACTCCCTCCAACGATTTTCTATGGGGTTGAGATCTGGTGACTGGCTAGGTCACTCCAGGACCTTGAAATGCTTTCTTACGAAGCCACTCCTTCATTGCCCGGGCAGTGTGTTTGGGATCATTGTCATGCTGAAAGACCCAGCCACGTTTCATCTTCAATGCCCTTGCTGATGGAAGGAGGTTTTCACTCAAAATCTCACGATACATGGCCCAATTCATTCTTTCCTTTATACAGATCAGTCAACCTGGTCCCTTTGCAGAAAAACAGCCCCAAAGCATTATGTTTCCACCCCCAAGCTTCACAGTAGGTATGGTGTTCTTTGGATGCAACTCAGTTGAGTTTTTACCAAAAGGTTTTTGGGTTTCATCTGACCATATGACATTCTCCCAATCCTCTTCTGGATCATCCAAATGCTCTCTAGCAAACCTCAGACGGGCCTGGACATGTACTGGCTTAAGCAGGGGGACATGTCTGGCACTGCAGGATTTGAATCCCTGGCGGCGTTGTGTGTTACTGATGGTAGCCTTTGTTACTTTGGTCCCAGCTCTCTGCAGGTCATTCACTAGGTCCCCCTGTGTGGTTCTGGGATTTTTGCTCACCGCTCTTGTGATCATTTTGATCCCACGGGGGGAGATCTTGCGTGAATTTTGTTTCTGGTGTCCTTTGACAGCTCTGTGGTCTTGGCCATAGTGGAGTTTGGAGTGTGACTGTTTGAGGATGTGGAGAGGTGTCTTTTATACTGATAACAAGTTCAAACAGGTGCCATTAATATAGGTAATTATTGGAGGACAGAGGAGTCTCTTAAAGAAGAAGTTACAGTTTTGTGAGAGCCAGAAATCTTGCTTGTTTGTAGGTGACCAAATACTTATTTTACTGAGGAATTTACCAATAAATTCATAACAAATCCTACAATGTGATTCTCTGGATTTTTTTTCTCATTTTGTCACTCATAGTTGAAGTGTACCTATAATGAAAATTACAGGCCTCTCTCATCTTTTTAAGTGGGAGAACTTGCACAATTGGTGGCTGACTAAATACTTTTTTGCCCCACTGTATATTTTCAAGAGACAATAACGTTTCTCAGTTTCAAAATGTTATCTGCAGTATTTGTAAGTTCTCTGTTGAGTATAGGGTTTAAATCAGGCATGGGGAACATGGATGGTGGTGGGGGCCACAGATTTTATGTACCGGTCACCTGTGGGCCGCAGATTAACTTGGAACACACACACACATCCATGTATTGTATGCAGTGATTAACAAATGCATGAAAAGTACGTTAGGTCTGATGCTAGTTAACATCTATCAGGATTTATTTTTATTTTTATTGATAAACATGATGTTTCCCTGCTCTGCTAATCTCTCCTGGGATTCAGCGCGCTGACTACTATGTTGTTAAACGGTTGAGCCCTTTGAACGCTAAAGTCTTTTGGGCAGTATTCACTAGTTTCACTAGTGTTGTATGGCTCAAATATCAACACACTCTCAAAAAACTCTAAGCAATCAACACACTCTCAGCTACACTTTTTATATGTAAACATGCAAAAAATGATATCAGGTCTATTTCATGTTTCGTTTCCAGCACAGATTTTGGTTCCAATACTAACTATACAACACATTTCCTTTCTATTTTTTGGTGTATATATCGTATTACTTTTTTCACAACAAAAAGATGGTGGGGTCCGTCAGTTGCCAATGCGTGGTTTAAATTATATGCACATCGTTGTTTTTTTTTTTTACATGTTACCAAGGGTCTCATCTTTTCTGTAAACGGGGTTGTACAATCGAAAAGATTTATCCAAAACGCAATGCAAATGAAATCCAATTAGTCTTATGTATGGATAAAACATGAATGTTATCATTTGTAAGAGTAAGATAGTTTCATTCGAAATATAATATAGACACAGAAACACGAACAACACGATTTGTTACCTAAATGAGCACTGGGGAAAAGTTCTCTAATTTTTGTGTGAATTGATAATATTTCGTGCATGAACCAGTCGCGAAGCGCGCGCTCATACAGCATGTTCATGTTGGCTCGCTCATGAGACTCAGCGACGTACTACAACCCGCAACCCGCAGTAAAATGTTCGGTATACACGAACGCGGAGACGTTGTGAAACGGTCCAAAGCAGGTAGGAAAATCTATTTATTTCGTACTAAGAAATTAAAGACTTATTGGGGGCAAAACATTTTATTGGAGGATAAATTACGTCTGTTGATATATCAACGAGTAGACTAGGCTTTACCTGTGGAAGCCAATATTAATCTGCATCGACTTTTACAGGATGGCAGTGTTAATGATATTGCAGACTAGTTTGCCTATCTTTTTTCAAGTTTACCGAACTGTACAAAAACGTAGGCTGGAGAAATTGTGAATCGGTTGGTGCCTTCTTTTTCCGGACATTTTAAAGTAAGGTAAAGCTGGAAATGTCATTTTGTATGAATTTTTTTTGTATTATAGAAATGGAACAATTAGCAAAATTGAAGTGGAAGTATTTGCATGTGTCCCACGTACACACCACTCACCCTAGTGTCTATAATGCCTGTATATATACTTGCTAATTTCTCAGCCGAGTTAAAGATTTATTATGCAGCAACGCTACACAGTTACATGCACTTACAGAAGTAATACCTGGCTGGGACCCTGAAGCATTAGGATTTGCTAATAAATCCTGAGGTGCCAAAAGACTGCCTGACACCGTTAAAGCTGATTTCAAAGAGGCTGCTACTAGAAAGGGCACACATAACATACAATAAAAATGCTGCTATTATTTCATGTGGATTACATTTGTCCCTCCCTACTTTCCCTTTACAGAGATGAGTTGAGCTATGGACACTCCAAACTCCTCAGACACCATCTATCCATTATACCTTTGATAAGAAATAAATTTTAAAAAATGTACTGTTTTAACTTTTTAGTTAACATGTTTTACAGGTGTTTGACAGGTGTATGATTGTGTCTATGATACACATACAAAACAAAAGTGACGGATATAATGGGCTAAGCACATGCTCTTCGTTGTTTTATAGAAATTACAGACCATTAGCTCTTTCCTCATCTGTTGAAACAGCAGGCTGGTGACAAATCGGCAAACGTTTGTACCAGATTATAGATGCTCACTCAGGCAGGATATTCTTTGCGTTCCCTCAATTCCATGCCCTGCTGTATTTGGTAGTTGGTTCTGTGGAAGTGTTGTCCGCTTGTTACTGTATATTAAGACATTATACCCTTTTCTCCATTTCTAAACACTGCTTCAATTGAATGTGTCATGGTTGCAGGTTGCAATGCCACCAAGCTAGCAATATAACCGATAGTTACTGATATAACTAGTAACTTAATTATCACTTAAGTATTAAACATATACCTTATCATTAGTTGCATATACTATGCAGCAGCATACTATCAAGAACTGGGACCATTCATCAGACAATAGCAAATTATTACATTGGATTCTACTTTGTTGTCATTGATCATTACAAGTAAAGTACAACGAAATGCTGTTAGCATCTAACCAGAAGTTCAAATATTTACAAGTATTAAGTATAATGCATGTTACAATTGGGATGTATAAATGTGCAATGAGGGCAAATGCATGTACAAATGGCATTTCTAAATGTGCAATGGAGGCAAATGAAGGTGCATGTGCAACTGAAATGCAGAGATAGCAGCAAAGAGGTTCCTGAGGTAGATGTGTACATGTAGCAACTAAAAAAACGTATTTATCAGCTTTTGTAAAACAATATCAAAGTCCAGTAGTACAAAGAGAGTAGTGCAACAAGGTCCCTGGGAGACAGTACTAAGCGGTAGGCAGGTGGGTGTGGTTTGTGTTGGGTACACAGTTCAGCAGAGTTACAGTAGTCGGGAAGAAACTGTTCCTTAGCCTGCTGTTGCGGTTTATGAAGAGACCTGTATCGCCTGCCTGATGGTAGGAGGGCAAACCGTTTGTAGCATGGATGTGAAGGGTCCCTGATGATGCCGCTTATGCTGGAGGTCCACGATGGTTAGGTGCTGAGCAGTTTTCAGCACCTGTTGGAGGGCCTTTTGGTCAGCCATGGAGCATCCAGCAAACCACGCTGTGATGCAGTGTGTTAAAATGCTCTTGATTGTGCAGCGGTAGAAGTTCTCAAGGATCTTGGAAGACAGACGGCCTTCATCAGCCTCCTCAAATGGTACAGAGATTCCAGGAGAGGTCCTCAGAGAGGACACCCAGAAAGCGCACCATGTCAGCGCACCATACAGCCAGGCCCTTGACCTCCTCCCTGTAGGCTGACTCGTTATTGTCACTGATCAGGCCTACCACCGTGGTGTCATCTGTGAACCTGACAGTGGTGTTAGAGCTGTGTACAGGAACGCAGTCGTAGGTGAAGAAGGTGTAAAGTAGGGGGCTCAGCACACAGCCTTGTCGAACACCAGTGTTCAGGATCTGGGTTGAGGTGAAGTTGTCTAACCTGGGGTCTGTTAGTTTTGAAGTCCGAAGTCCATTCGCAGAGAGAGGGGCTGATCCCTAGGTTGAGGAATTTGCTGACCAGCCTAGACGGTATGACTGCGTTGAATGCTTAGCTAACGTCTATGAACAGCTTTCGCACATAGGTGTTGGTTTTGTCCAGGTGGGTCAGGGCAGTGGACATAAATAATCAGATTAATTCAAACTAACAAGCTGTCAAGTCAATATCCCTAAGGCTGTTTTTGTTAATGATGGTTATATAATGGATGCAGACGGTTCAAGGTTAGCTGTATGTTATGATTCACTTTGAGGCAACGAAGCTCAGTATAGTTGGCTAGCTTTACTTCAATGGAATGTCAATAGAATGACAATGAGACATTGACTGCAACACCGTCTATGCAGGCTAATGGAGGAATGATTAGAAAGATACAATCGCTAGCGTAAATGTTCATTTTAAAATCGAGGAGGAAACAACGACTACCTTTTCTCTATGTATTATATTTTTAATGAGCATGGCCATTCACCATTTTCTCATTGCAGATATTATCCCTTTAGGGCTGTAGAATGGACATCCTAGGAGAGGCAAATCATTGTTCTCCGCTTTTCTTAAACAACTCTTGCAAAGACACGCAAAACTGCCACTCAAATCAAGTGGGGCCTCTCCACTTATCTACCCATTGAAAACAACGTCATCATTTTCCTTACCATCTTCCCTGTCCCCTAGAAATGCCCTTTGTCTGAAAATACCCTCCGATAACCCAGTAGGGCTTCCAAATCGAAATCAGATCAAACCATTCCAGCAGCGTTGTGCGTCCTCCTTTGCTATTTGTGGAAGGGTTTTTCAGCCGCAGCCGAGCAGCCGTTCTCACCGGGGCATCTCTCATCAAGTCCTTTCTCTGCCAACACCCCCCCCAGCCACTCTCTCTCGAGGGACGCCATTATTTTAACCCACCATTTGATTGCCAGATTGAAAGTGGTTTTCACACCGCTGTTACCCCAGCATACTACGCGTGTCTCTCTGTGGGGCTTTAGGTGTGAAGGCAACTGGGTCAGCACTCCGCTGTATCATTCTATGCCAGATTGGACAGGGACGGGCCCGGCGTTCGCTCTGTTCTCCTCCATGACGCTGCCTTCATTCCGTAGCATGGCTTCTCCTGCTGTCTCAGATAAGGCTGCGGGGCAGCAGATGCCTGTAAGTGCCAAGGTCCTGAGTGAATGATCACCTACCACCCTCCATTACTCTCACACACACACACACACACACACACACACACACACACACACACACACACACGCAATATTTTTATCACTCTTTCACACTCTCTCACTGCCTGTCTCTGTGGTACCTCAAACTAAGCGTGTTCTCTCAGGCTGGACTGAGCTCAATGCCTTGGCATTTCATAGCTGTCGTCCATCTCAGTGGAAACCGCCAGCTGTGAAATTGAGAATAATCATGTGGAACGGAGCTGGTGCGGAGCTGCTGGAGCTGGAGTCTTCACTATGATTTTACTCATGGCATCACAGACGATGGACTCAGTTCTGGAACAAGCTCAACAATCCAAACATATACATCCTCTGGATGTCTGTTAAGCATTCCCCATGTTTCTGTCATATTTTTCACGAGTAGATACAGCCTCTTTTTGTATTAAAACTGACCATGGCAGTGTCAGGTTACTCAAAATATTAATGCATTTATGTGCTTTTTCTCATCCTAAAATGCCCATTTGTTTGACGCGTAATACTTGTGGTCACCGAGTCACTGAGTCTACGAAATGCATGGGTTCACACAGCTCCCTGATGACGATGGCTTAGAGGTGGCCTGCTCTTCATATGCTCCAATTAGCCTATGACACTCTGTTCCCCAGTTTAAGCTTTGGGCGCATGGTGTCGCTGTGGAATGTGGTGATAGGCCTGAGGTAGGGGGTGCTAGTGGAGGGGGGATGGTGTTGACTTGGGCACAGATGGGAGCACCACCTGTCCTGTAGGACTTGGGGACCCTGAAACTGCCAAGGCTACGTACCGACCATGACCCCTACCCCAAGTTTAGTGCCCATTGTTATCTTTTTCAGACCGTTTATACTGCCTACCTTCAAGTGAGAAATGTTAGTCTAGCGAAAATAGACTGAATCAGGCATTTTCAGATAAAAGTGTGAAAATATGTACATTCACATAAAATATAATGTAATGTCAATTCAGTATAAACAATTCATTTTGTATTTTCCCACTTTTTGTTCCAATTCCTCAAATAGTAATTTGTTGGTTATGGCCTTTCCTCACAGCAGCAACTCCTGGCAGCCTTGGTACAGTCAAAGATATACATATATGTCCTCCAAAGTACATTTTGCACACTGCTTGCCTAGCCAGGAAGTACTCACAATCGTTTATGCGCTTATAGAACATATTTTCAACAACAACATTGAGGGAGCTTAAAGGTGCCCAAACTACCACAAGACATTGCTAGAGTGCATTAAGGCAAGTCAGCATTTGTCTGACACCAAACTCACCAATTGAGACGGTACTGTGCGTATTGGCACTGCCCTATGCAAGACCCCAGTTTAACCAGAATTTTGCAGCTCACTCTCACTGCTAGCCTAATATGGAAAGGTGTTGTGGTCGTTCTGGCCATTTCAATTGGACGTCTTTTATTACTCTGACTCTGGCTCTGGCCAACATGCTTTGAATGGCTCACAAACAGATAGCTTTTTCTACAACTGTCCCTTATATTCAGTCTCTCCTTTTTCTCCGCCACTTTCTGATTTTGAATGAAGTTGCCCATTAGAGAGAAATAGGGGTCAGGGGAAATTGTGGTTTTGGCAGTGATTACAAGCCTGAAGACACCCTATCTCTCCAGTTATCCTCCCTTTAAAGTGGTAACTATGCCCTCTGCATGACTGCTCTGGAGAGAAAAGAGGGCGAGAAGCCGTCCCCCACCTCTCAGCGCTATGTAAATGTCAAACCAAACACATTATCTCTAGCTTAATAACAAAGACAAATGAGCATTTAAGCCACAGTAGAAATGTGTAAATTGTCTTGTAAATATCAATCGACAGGTGTAATGACAAAACGGGTCATGAAATGCTGGACTGTGATGTAACTAATGATAAACTATGGTTTATTGGTCAAAGACAGTTTGTGTCCACACCTAAGCTGATTAGAAAGGGGTGACTTATAAAGGGTCCCTTGATCTCTCTTATTTACCTCAGAAACCGAAGCTTCACTTTAAAGGTCCAGTGTAGTCAAACATAAAAAAATATTCTCAACTCAATGTAAAATGACACTGAGATTGAGTCAGTTTTGATAATGGCTTTTTTCTTTAGGAAATTCTGTCTGTTTTTGTGGATTGATACTTTTGGTGAACTGCGGGATGTCACAAGGCAGATTTGACTAAAGTCAGGGATTTACAGTGGTATTTCTTTACAAAATAGAAAACATTTCAAGCACCAGAAAATGTTGATGCACCTGCAAAATCCAACCAATCCAACTGGCCCATTTGTTCCCCTAAGTGGGCTATATTTGTGTTTTACCAGCATTGGAATTTGCACATCCACTGGCTCGTGGAGCTACTTTGGTGCTTAAACTACTGTTCATGTAAGCATCTACAACACTGACAGGCTAGTTTGGGGTCTGTTATTGTGCTTGCAATGGTCTTTATTTTTTCTAAACAATAACCATACACAAATTCTGTGAGAATCAAATGCAGAATTTCATATGCAAAATTTCCCCTGAGTATTCCCGACTCAGACTGGTCATAGTTAAGAATGTCTTGTTGAGTTGCACGGAGCATTATGGGATTAGTAGTTATTTGTTCTATTACTTCCCATGAAACAAAATAACAAAATTATTACCACCACAGGAGCGTTAGTACAACTACAGGAGCGGTTACAAATCGGCACTCATGGATGTGGAAGTTATTTAGAGTTTGAACACGTGCATTTTTAGTTGCATATGCAACTGAAATGATTGTACTGTAGAGCCCTGAAAGTAATCCAGTGACTCGTGATGTAGTTACTGCGGTATGATCTAGACCATCTTATCAGCTGATTAAGGCTGCAGTCCAGCAGTTATGGGACTAGAAACCAACAATTGCTGCATTTAAATATCTTTCTGTGTTATTTCAACGCCTGTCTGTGCATTGTTACACTTGAATTGTTTTATCGAGATGAGACAGATTTGTGTCAGAGATACATTTTTTGGATGTATGAATTCTGGTGTGCTCCATGTATGAACTAGGAGTGTTGTGATATACTGGTATTGACAATAACTGTGATATAAAAATATATTGAAATCATGTTATGATAATATCGTATTCACTTGGCAAAACTGAAGGTGTATTTTTCCCAAAACTCCTCTCGGTTTTTCCATAGCCCATTCATGGACAAACGATGCATGTGCTTAAACAGGTCTGTTCCTATACACTAGCATATGAATTAATGCCTTTTTGTAGCCTATTTACTAGGCAATTTTTGGGGGGATTTTTCCAAGAACTCCTCTTGGAGTTAGGCCTTGGGGATCTTTTGTTAATCAGTTCAGTTCATCTGGTTGTTTATTCACTATCCATTAAGTGTAATCGTTCTTTTTGTATGCTTTTATTTTTTAAGGTTACAGACATTCTCCACCTCTGTACACTTGTATTATGAGTGTAATTCATTTGCCAAAAAAGAGAAATAAGAAACACATTAAACAAATTTGAAGATTAATTTGACTGACTGCATTTTTTCTTGAAGGTTTCTATAGATACCGCGATAATATCGTTACCGTGAATTCGTGTAGTGAAAATCTGATATTGTGACAGCCCTAGCATGAACAGAATAAAAAAAAAATATGTGGTTGGGAAGCAACTAATGAAATCTAACTTTGGCGCCTCAGAAATTCCACCACCAGCAGCAGCAGCACTTGTTCAGTGTGGATCATCTTGTTAGTTACCAGGTAAATAACAGTCAGGAGGCTACCCTATGTGAAAAGTGCCCATATGTTGAACCTTACTGCATACCTTTGACCCAGCGATTGATTTTCTTCATATTCTGTGAATAGAAAATTATATTTACATATTATGTAAGCACAGTTGTTGTCATTTAAACATGCTCTAAGACAGAGGCACTTGGATATACAGTTACATAATAATGAAAAACTGCTTGATGTATTACACTTTGAAAGTTCATTTTGATTTTATTCCAGCAAAATTAAGGTGGAATAACAAGAAAACGTCATTTTTGTGTTAGGGCATATTTACATTGTTTGTCGGTTGTTTTGTTTTAGTGACAGTTATATTTGACAAGCAAAATGTGCAACACTCACTCAACGTTTCAAACTTATTATATTTAAGCAGCTTGACATTTCAGCCATTTGCAATTGCCTTCATTATTAGTGTTTTAATAGTTTGAATAACACAATACATATGCTCTGTCTTTTTCTTTTCAATAATGATTCACATTGTTTGTTGCACCTTGACTCACATTAGTTGAGCAATCTCAACTTTTCAATACTAGTTATTACTAAGCGTTATTTCTCTTAGCATTTAACAAAGGTCAGAGAGACCATTATTGAGATATTGTCCCTTTTAACGTGACATTTACAGTCACTCTCTTGACCATCACTTTGACAAATTGTTGCTCATCAGACACAGAGCAGACCTGGGTGGAAATTAAACATCTCAAGAAACATTGAAAGATGCACATTTCATTGTTTTTAAAGTAAATAGTTAATAATAATATCTCTGATTTCTTAAGTGAATAACACCCAGAAGTATGCCTAGTTCTATTTGTTTCACACGGTTGTGGATAAAAGTTGGCATATTCTTTAGAGAGTTGGCAATATCGGCACCATTTGTAAGGAAACATGAGTGAGCAGGCAAAATACATGTCTTTTATTTCTTATGTGATTCACATTTAACTGTAGGTCATAACAGAATGGCACAATTATAAAACAAAACCTTCCAATGTCTGCATAACCTATGTTCTTAATACTGTGTATTGTCCCCTTTAGCATCAATGACAGTCTTTTGTAATAGTTGTCTGTGAGGCACCTAATTCTTGCAGGTGGTATAGCTGCCCGTTCGTCTTGTCAAAATGCCTTCAGGTCGAGCAAAGTCATTGGTTGCCTGGCATGAACCGCATGTTTGACATCTCCTCAGAGTGGCTCCATGATACTAAGGTCAGGAGACTGTGATGGCCACTCCAGAAGCTTCAGCATTCTGCTGTAAATACTGGAGGGTCAACTTGGCCTTGTGCTTAGGGTCATTGTTGTGCTGGAAAGTCAGAGAGCGTCCTATGTGCAGCTTTCGTGCAGAAGAATGCAAATTGTCTGCCTGTATTTTCTGATAATATGCTGCTTTCATTTGCCATCAATTTTCACAAGATTCCCTGTGCCTTTAGAGATCACACACCCCCAAAACATCAGTGAGCCTCCACCATGCTTCACAGTGGGGATGGTATTCTTTTCACTATAGACCTTGTTGACCCCTCTCCAAACATAGCGCTTATGGTTGTGACAATAAAGCTCTTATTTGGTCTCGTCACTCCAAATGACAGTATGTCAGAAGCTGTGAGGTGTGTCAAGGTGTTGTAGGACATACTGTAACCGGCATTTTTGTGGCATTGGCGCAGTAAAGGCAGCTAATTTATGTTCAAGAATCATCATATTGTGCTCCTTGAGCAACCACAAGGTCTCTTTCCAGAGCAGCCTGTAGGTATGTATTTTCTTCTTAATAAGTGATTGAACAGTACTGAGTGGCATTTGCAAAGCTTTAGATATCTTTTATATCCTTTTCTATTACCTTGTTACACAGGTCTTTGGACAGTTTTTTTCTGCTCCCCATGACTCAGTTTCTAGCCTGCTCTGTGCATCCACATGAGATCTAACAAACTCATTGATTATTTATTCACAGACATTAATTGCAATTTTTAAAGCCACAGGTGTGGGGAATTCCTCTTTTATTGCCATTTTCAACTTTGTGTGTCACCTTGTGTGTCTGTAACAAGGCCCAACATTCACGGGTATGAAAACTTTTGATCAGGGCCATTTGGGTGATTTCTGTTATCATTATGATTTTAAAAGGAGCCAAACAACAATGTGATAAGAAATTGATTCGTATGATAACTCTCCTGAAATAAAAATCCTATAGTATTTTTGTATTTTTATAAAAACTATATTGTATTTTTGTAGTTTTTCCTTTAATTTATTGTAACCAAAAAACGCCACTATAAGCATAACTATATTGAACATGATTGAGGCATGTACAGTTATAAGCGTGGCATGCTATTTCACCGCACTGAATTTCTACAAGTCCGCAAACAATGATAATGTGGAGTAACTGAACAGTCTGTACACTTTGTCTTGGGCCGCTCAGGGAACTCAAACGTTTAATTAAAGTACATACATGCTATCTGCATTTTTACACTTCAGTCCAAACCCTCACACTGTAAATGATGTTGCCTTTTCCCCTGTGAATTCTGGAGCTATATTTGAAAAGCCATTTACCCTGGTAATTTCTTTGTCTGATCCAGTGGGGCACAGAGCAAAGCGAAAGTTGTCGATGAAGTATAGCAAATGCCAAATACCCTCTTTGGTTTTACCTCACCTCATTTTCATGCCTTTTGTTAGCATTTTCATAATTGGAGCATTATGAATGGAACACTTTATGTGTGTTTGTGTCTGTGAGGAAAGTGTACATATTTCAGACATGGGGGTAAAATAGTAATCAAAGTGCGTCTATGATTTTTATCTCCCAGTTACACTTATCAATCACTGTACAATAAGATCTAAAGGAAGGATTGTCTCAATTTTGTCTGAAGTTGCCTATAACATCCCATTTTGCATACTGAAAAACACCTTCAGGTAGGAGAATGCCTCAGTTCGGCCTCTTAATCTGCTTGATAATACAGCCAATTACGGTGCTCCTTCATGGAAATTGAATTTGATTAAAATATAATTCAATTTGTGGAATCAGGTTTACATATGAGTCATCGCAGATAACACTGAGTAATTGGGTGAGCAGGCCAATGACACTTTCCTTATTAAGTTAGATGGCGGTTATAAAAAGCAGCTGGGCGGTTATAAAAACCCTTTCCTGGTCAGTGGTCTGGCCAAAGTGCCTCTGGGGCATGTGTTTGGCCTTACCCGACAGCAAGAGTCATTGCTATAGATAATAAAACATTGTGTTTACATTCCATGGAAATGTTACTTAAATGTAATTGTGTTCTGTAAAACTCGTAGTGTAAACCCCACCATATTTATCAGCAAAGTTTAGATCTGACACTGGAAGAAAACAACCCAAACAGGTGTTGTGTGGTAGGAGCATTGAAGGATGAGACATCAATTGAGATGTCATTAGTGCATTTGTCCTCTGACGCTATCTGTGTCTTTAGACCACTTACTAAGTGGTTTAATCATCTAGGGCAATTACTGTCTGTGCTCTTTGGCCGAAGCACAATGGCCTCTTTTAATCCTGTCTATGAAGCTCGACATGAGTCACTGTAAAATGCTTTGTTGGTTCACCAGCTTTTGTGTTTTTGTACTGGCTGCTGTCTCCCATCCTATCAGTCGCACAGAGATGTCTCTCAACTGGAGATAACTGACCTTGTGGGTGTTTCTTCCGAATATGTCAATTGTTAAATCCCCGAAGGTCTTCTCACGTATCATCTTTATACACTTGAAACTGATTTGCAGTCATTTGGTAGCTTGATGTTATGAGCAATGTGAATCTATTTCAAATGGTCAGAAGTCCATTTGAAAATACCGCTGCCATGTATTAGCCTGAGGTTTTTGCCGTACCACCTATTTGCATATCTGTTCAGACGCAAACTACATTTCCTTGTACTGTTCAATGATAATAAAGTTTAATCTAATCTATTATAAGAAGTGGCCAATTCGATGAGTCAAAAATGCAGATAACCTTTTGTTATTAAAAACAATTCCAGAATCTCTTTTTCATCTCCAATTGTTTATTTCTTCTATGCTTTAATTTCATATTAAATTAACACATCAAATTGGGGAATAAAACATCTTTGATTAAAAACATAAAAAATGTCAGTGTTCTAAAACCTTTGACCAATTGTGTATATATAGTTAATACATTTTGACTTAAGTCAATAACAACAAAATATGTAGAAAATGAAGGGGTCTGAGCACTTTCTGATGGCAGTGTATAAATATAAACTGATTGGTAGCTAAACAACTGTAAATAGCTAACCATTATAGCCAACTGTAGATCAAATAATTACCTTATTTCCAGGTCTCTGTGTCCTGCTCTTTACTTGAAGATAAGGCTGCCTCCAAAATTTACAAGATGTATTCAATATAATAATCGCATATTGGCTTTTGTGACATCTCCACATTTCCAGCCTATTTTAATGGGTTTTGACAACTGCAAGACTACAGTCCTACATTTGGAATGGGATGAAAGGCTCTTATCTCTCCCCTGTGAAGGAGGAAGAGGAGAATTAAATTGCTATCACTCTTCCGCACTGCAGTAAAGTGCAATACCATCCACAGCTAGCTCACCTCTTTCTGGCAGCCAAATCACACAACACATCTCTTCCATTTAAAATGTAGCAATACCTCACTCTCACCTCATTTTCCATTTACCATACTACCACAAACGGCCTAGGTTAAAATTGAGTCACCCTATTTGCTTAGCTCCTTATGAGATGTACAAGAACCTGTGTATCTGCATGGCTGAGGGGGCAATTAATATGACAATGGGATCTGACTTGTAGAGGAGAAGGTATTTCTTCTTACACCTCAGACTGGCGAAAACTCCATTTAGCCTAAATCTTACATTTACAGTACCAGTCAAAAGACTAATTCAAGGGTATTTATTTAGTTATAATATTTTCTACACTATGAAATCAAACATGGAATCATGTAGTAATGCAAAAACAGATCAAAATACATTTCATATTCTAATTCTTCAAAGAAGCCACCCTTTGCCTTGATGACAGCTTTTCACACTCTTTGCATTCTCTCAACCAGCATCATGAATCAATCACCTGGAATGGATTTTAATAATCAGGTGTGCCTTGTTCAGATTTAATTTGTGGAATTTCTTAAGGCTTTGCAGCTGTGTTGTGACAGGGTAGGTTTGCTATAAAAAATACCATTATTATATCTTTACTGTAGTAGTCCATTTTATGGCAAGAGCAGATAGAAATTACAGTTCATCGTTACTTTTAAGACATGGTGGTCAGTTAACCAAAGTTCTAAAGTTCTTGAATAAAATTCAAGAGCTTTGGAGTTTTCTTCAAATGAAGATAAATAATTCACAGAATTAGTAACAAACACATCTCAACAATAACTGTTCATATGAGACTGCGTGAATCATGCCGAATTGCTGCAATGATACCATACCAATAAGAAGAAATAAACCAATCAAATAGGAAACTATTGCTTGGGCCAAGACACATGAGAAATGGACATTAAACCAGTAGTAATCTGTCCTTTGTTCTAATGACCAGATTTTTCGTTCCAGGTGCAGTGTCTTTGGGAAATGCAAAGTGGGTGAACGGATGATCTCTGTATGCATGGTTCCCACCATGAAGCATGTAGGAGGTGAGGGTGTGCTTTGCTGGTGATAATGTCATGAATTTATTTAGAATTTATCGCACACTCAACTACAATGGCCACCACAGCATTCTGCAGCAATATGCCATCCCATCTGGTTTGTGCTTAGTGGACTATCATTTGTCTTTAAACAGGATAATTACCCAAAAGTCACCTCCATGTTTTGTAAGGGCTATTTATCCAGGAAGGAGAATGATAGAGTGCTGCTTCAGATGACCTGGCCTCCACAATTTCCTGACCTCAGCCCCACTGCGATGGTTTGCGATGAGATGAACAAACAAAACAGCTAACAAGTCCTTAGCATAGGTTGGAACATCTTTCAGACTGTTGTTCAAGCCTTCCAGATGACTAGCCTAGGACGCTGTTTCAAAGAATGCCAAGAGCAAGAAAAGTCGCTGTCATCAAGGCAAAGGTACTTTGAAGAAACTAAACAAAAAACACTTTTTTGGTTACGACGTGCTTGTATGTGTGTTATATCATAGTTTTAATGTCAACACTGTTATTCTACAATGTAGAAAACTGTAATACTGAAGAAAAACCCTTAAATGAGTAAATGTGTCCAAACTTGTGATGGGTACTCGTAGTTAAAGTAAAACTTCTACAAATATGTAATTGCCAGTTGCAGAACTACATATTCACATCAAATCATTTGGCTTTAAGAGCCAAGCTAATGTGTGTAGTCTTTTACCATGTCTCACATTGGCATTCGGCATTGGTTATGAAAGTGACCATTTATTATACACACATATAATAAATGGTTCCTCCACATTCGCCTTAGTCTATGTTTACAGCACATACACGGATAATGATAGCTTACCAATGAGGCACAGGTTTGAAATGTCTCCTCAGACTAGTGGAGACAGATAGCCTTGCTCACTGGTCAGCCAAGGGAGGGCACCTGCTCAGTTTCAAAGTGACTTTGTTTAGCCTCGAACCCAGACTGGAACGCTGAAGAATGAGGTGGCAGAATGACTGACGGGGGACTGAAATGTGGAAGACATGGTGTCCGGAAAATCAGCACAGCAACTGCTGCCTGCACTTCATTTATCAACTACAAAGGCCCACAGAGTTGTGGACAGACAGATGAGGGAGAGAAAGAGACTGACAGAGAAACGGGGAGCAGGGGGCTGGCTTGTAGATTTATATTATTATTATTAAAAATGTATAAAAATATTTAGTTTATACATTTGATAATTACTATACATTTGAAAATTACTATTAACAAATGACATTGATATTCGCTAATAACCGAAACTACTAAGAAATGCTACGCAAACTCATAAATTGTTTATGAACGGTCCTACCTTACTGAGTTTCTTTTCCCTCGAATGAGGATCAAACTTTTTTTACCACTGTATACAAATTTAGCAAAAACCATATGTTTACGACTCTAGATTACCTTACCTGCCATCTTGATAACTGCTACTTAGCTAAACTTTCAACATGGAATAGATGTGTTTGTATATGTTTTACGGGCTTGTGTCACTGGACAGATAGAAAAACAGCTTACTATAACCTTAGCAGCTAACTACATATCCACTCGCTACTGTGGGTTAGCGGTCTAGCTAACTTTATACCAGAGGTGTATACTGTTACTATCCATGTACACATTTACATAGCTTAAATGCAATGCCTATATTTATTCAAGTTCTCCAAAGCTTTATCCTAATTTTTTTGGCACTGGTAACACTTCATTTTCTTTCCTGTAGTATTACTACAATGCTAAAAAATTTAAGGAAACACTTAAATCACACATCGGGTCTCAATGAAAGAAATACAGCTCTGGAAAAGATTTTGACCACTCCTAATTTTTAGGCTTTCCTTCCTTCTTGGTTTGACCAGAGCAGAAATGTGGAGTGCAGGTGGAGGGTGACCAGTGTCAAACAATTTGAGTCCAGAGATAGAGGGCATTACCCCACACTTGGACCAAAATTTGCAAGAGATCATCAGGGCGATACAGAATCTACTGAACGTGAATCTACATGCGACAAAAACTGTGTTATATACTCCATTTCACAAAATATATTTTCCATTATCCTTTTAAATACTTTTGTATGTTGGAAATCTAACCAATGGCTGTTATTAAGACAAAACCATGAGATAATTTGGTTTAATTTAATTCCACCCCTGGCTGCCATTCAATAGGACACAGGCAGCTCAAGGGATCTGCTCTAAGTGTTGTCCAACCTGCAGAGAGGAGACACAGAGCAGATTGCCTGCTTATATTTAGGTGGAAACATGCCTGTACCACACATATCAGCATCCCACCAAACCCCCCAACAGAAACAGCTGGTAGCTTCCGGAATTTTCTGGGAACCTCCAGCTGGGCCAGCCCCACCACTACACCTGCTTCCTCTTGGGACCTCGTCAGGGGAGGTATTTAAGGGCTCCGAGGGAGCAGCCCAGGCTGGAGGCCGAAAGTAGCAGAGCATGGGACCAGAGAAGGCTATCAGACAAAAACTAAGGAAGACAGCCATGAGATGGAGAGAACCATAGCACCTGCTACACCTACGGCCACCAAAACCCATAAACTACTTTTCTGAGAAAATTTATAATTTCTAAAATATGTTTGATAGAGAAGTTCAGTTCCTGATCACCTGTTTATCATTATTGTAAGTCAATATCATTCTCCCTAACAGAGGAATGCCTTATTTGTTGGCTTAAGTAGCTTGAGATGAATCTGTATTTAGCTAGTGATGACATTGTGACTAACTGTATGAAGGCAAAGGTAGGGAGTTTGAATAGTTTTAGCCTACTTCAAGATTCAGCCTTTGCTGGTGGGGTGTGATTAAGAGGCTTAATCAAAAATACTTCTGATTACTTTTAATCTAGTGCTATTGGTACATATTAAAGAAAGCAAACGGTTATATTTTGAATGCAAGCTCGAATGCAGCATGAGTAAACCGACTGAACCTACTGAATTTGAATAATTTCTACCTTTTCCCTGCGTTAGCTACGGTCCTGGTTACCGGTTTTCTCACAAAGATCTTTATCGTACCTGACACAAAAATCCTATATCGGTTGAAATTCAAGTACACGAAGTGAGACTGGATTTAGATGTTAACAACTTAAGAAAATGCTGTCACGGTTTATAAGGTATAGGAGGATGTTTAATAAGAGAACTTGAATTATGGAAAGAGAACTTGAACAAAAGAAACACTAAAAAACTAGACAGGATTGAACAGAACAACTGAAACCAAAGGCATACGTCAAACAAAGACCACCCAAGATACACTGAGAATTAACAGACTTAAATAGGAACAGTAATTAGGGAAATTTTTATAAACAGCATCACAAGTGTCCCTGATCCAAACGAAGGAGAGACTGCTTTGGATCTCACTGGCAAGGAAAGCCTGCCATGTCAGGACGTGACGCTAGTAAACATCTTGACATCGCCAGTGAAAGCACATTTTCTACCACCGATTCCTACATTGCATACATTGTGTTCACCAATGTTTTATTAGTCATGTTTTATAATTTTCGAGTTTTTACACGTAAGAGTATTCCTGGAAATTGCCAGACTAACTTTTGACTGTAAGTAAATTCAGCAGATTAGGGCTGGTGTGATAACGTTTATTGCTTAAGAATTGCCTTCATTATTATCCGTTTTGTGCCAAGATTTAAGCTGTTAAGTTTTAAAAGACAGTCTTTCTGGTCAAATGCCTATGTCGCTTATGCCTGAGACACAATCCAAATCCAGGCATTTAGTGACCTCAGTGGATGACCTTTGATATATAACCTTGATCAATAGCAGCCAGTGTTTGTCCGAGTGTCTGTGTCAGGTACTGTATATAGCCTCTCTGTCCTGACTCATCTCTCACTTTGGGACCTACTCCTCTGTCCCTCTGATCTAGTCTGTCAGCCTGCCTGTCTGTTTGTCTATCTGAGCTCCTTGTCCACCCTTCATTTACAAAACCCTCCTAAAGCAGACATCAGGTTCACAGACATGTGGCAAAGTAACTGGACGTCTGTAAATGCTTTCACCCTCCACACCATTGAATGATTTATAAAAAAAATGCTGATGTGTCTCCCTAATGTGTCACAGAACACTGACATTTCAGAAATGTTGTAAACACTCTTATCTAGCGTGGCTTAGCAATAGGGTTATATTATTTACTCAAGGGCACATCAAGATATTTTTCAACTTTTTGGCTCAGGCATCTTTCTGTTATTTTACACTGGAGTGTTTTGGGTTCTTGATAGGGAGTTAATTAATCCGTACGAGTGGATCAATCTCGCAGGCGTTATTGAATAGGTAGTGTCAATATGTGTTGCCCGATGCCGTTATATTCAGCAGAATTTTGCAATCCTAGCAATATAGGCCAATTCGGTAAATGCATTACCAGAAAGCATAATTTGCAGTCTTTTTGCGTTGGTGGGGGTCCTTAACAAGACAGGCTTCAATAAGACATCTGCAAATCTTTAAAAAGTCACGATTCCCCTGGATACCCCTCCCTTTGCAGGACATCCCAGCATCTACTTTCTTCACCTAGATACCATTGTCCCGTTTCTTTCCTGCACTTGAATGCATACCAGGACTGTCTTGTCGTATTGCCCACACCTGTTCCCTGATTACCATATCTATATATGCTACCCTATTTCCCAGTGTCTTTGTCCAGTATTGTTTGGTGTTACGTGGGTGCTGTTGAGAAGAATAGTTACATGTTTGTCTAGACGTTTTGCCTATTTTGATTTTGGGCCTGTTCTGCTATTGTTGTCATTTACCTTGAGTATGCTTTCCAGCACTGTATTGGAAGGACTTTTGGTGTGAATTAAAACATTGTTTTCAACACCACCTCTGATTCTGTTTCCGACCTACCCACACAGAACCGTTGTGACACCAACGCTTGGTTTACATTTAGATGAGGAAATAATTGGACACTAACAGGTTTTGTTATTTTGTCTGTTTTCCAAAATAAATTCAAGTTACAGTAATGAATATGGGCTTGAAGTGCAGGCCCTCAACTGTAATATGAGGGTACTCACATCCAAATTGGAGGAATGGTGTAGGAATTAAAGCTCTTTAATATGTAGCACCCTCTTTTTCAAGGAACAAAACATAATGGGGCAATTGACTCAAAAGCAGTTTCATAGACAGGTGTGGGCTATTCCTTCATTATGTCTACATAAATTAAGCAGGTGAAAGGTCTGGAGTTGATTCCAGGTGTGGAATTCACATTTGGAAGCTGTTGCTGTGAAATGACAACATGCAGTCAAAGGAGGTCTCATTGCAAGTGAAACAGGCCATCCTTAGGCTGCAAAGGAAACATTTTAAAAAAGAACGCACTGGTGAGCACTTCAACACAAAAAGGCCTTGGTGTCCATGGAAGACAACAGTGATCGATTTTCGTAGGATCCATTCAATGTTAAAGAAACATTTCTTCACAACATCCAGCCAAGTGAAGAACACTCTCCAGGAGGTAGGCATATAATTACCATAAAGTCTATCATAAAGAGAAGACATCATGAGAGCAAATAAGGAGGGTTCACCACAAGGTGAAAATCATTCATAAGCCTCAAGAATAGAAAGGCAAGATTAGACGTTTGTCAGAAAACATCTAAACAAGCCAGCCCAGTTCTGGAACAGCATTCTATGGACAGATGAAACTAAGATCAACCTCTACCAGAATGATGGGCAGATAACTATGGAATTACTCATGATTCGAAGCATACCACATCATCTGTACAACACGGTGAAGGCAGTGTGATGGCAAGGGCATGCATGGCTTCCAATGGCACTGAGTCACTACTGTTTATTGATGATGTGACAGAAGACAGAGGCATTCAGATGATTTCTGAAGTGTATAGAGAAATATTGTCTGCTCAGATTCAGCCAAATCTGCAATGGCCTTCAAGCAGTCCACTGACAGTGCTGTTTTGAACCCACAACTGCTGATGCTCCAGATACTGAAATAAATTCATGAAGGCCAGTTTTATAGCATTTTTTGCAGCACAACATTTTTCAGCTCTGCTAACATAATTGCAAAAGGGTTTTTATGGTGTGATGTGTGGTATATGTGTTTCCATAATGTGGTCATACATTTAGCAGGATATAAGGTAGAGCTCCATTTCCAACTATGGGCAATTACTTTAGTGTGGGACGTGCCATTGGGTTTAGATTTTTTGCCTTTACTTTGATGAGAAAGTTTGCAAGCCTTAAAGGTTTACTAGACTGCCTTGATAAAGATCCCTATCGGCTGTGTGTATAGAATGACGTTTGGGGTGCTGTCTGGCTGCTCTATTCCTATACTGTTCCACTGGAAACTATGGGTCTCTTGTGTGTAAGCAATACATATTAACAATGCCTTGTAATATTTATAGAGCATGTTTCAATTGACTGGTCATGTCCATGCTTTATATTGTAGCTACCCTTGCCTAGTTACGTATAACTAAACCGGGTTTGTAAAACATATTGGAGCAGTGGTTAATGAGTTCGCCTAAGGACTTGGAGACCATGTGCTCGAGATCTTGGTTGGAGAACCTCAATGGGCACCCCGGGCATTTAAGTTTAAAGTTGTATACTACCTATTTTTAACACTTAATAGGTTGTTACAGAGAGAGGGAAAGAGGAAAGGAGAGAAGACAAAGGGGTAGACAAGGCGGGCAAAGAGAGATAGAAAGAAAGAAAGAAGTCAGCCGAGTGACTGTCCGCTCTCTTTTTGTACAGAGAGCTAGAGATAAAGACAAAAGGTGTGTGAGGGTGTGTGTATATTTCCCCTGGCACTGGGTTGAACAGGTTCCCAGTTTAAAAACTGCCTGTCAGCCCCTTCTATCCCTTTAATCCGACCCTGCCGGGGTCCCTTACTCGCAGGCTGCTAATCACCTTTCCAGAAGGCCATGTGGACGACTAAGACACCGCGCGGGGGCGCTGACAGGGATACTGCATGCAGCTGTTGAGAGGCCTTAAAGATTATTGCCCTGCACTATAGTTGCCAGGATAGTATCAATGAGAAGAGTGTAAGGCTGTGTGTGTGTGTGTGTGTGTGTGCGTGCATGCGTGTGTGTGTGTGCGTGCATGCGTGTGTGTGTGTGCGTGCGTGCGTGTGTGATGTCTAATACTTACAGATGATAGACTGTCCTATTAAATGCATCGGTACATTCATCCTAGATCCGCTCTAAACGCCTTCTGTTTTCTGAGTGCTCAGGTATTGCACTGCCGTCTAACTAGCCGATACGATTTGTGATCGTGCCCCTGACGAACAAGCCCTTAAGAAATGATCCAGGACATGTTGTTGTTTGGTTCATAATGGTATGAATATCCTAGAGTAGGGCAAGCGCAGTCCACAAATTGAATACACTAGTCAGAGTTGTACAGGGAGGATATAATCAAAAATGGTATTGCCTTTGTACATTACAGTAGTGTTTTTGCATTCTATTTTCATACATTTATCAGGACTTTATTGTATTTTTGTGGGTAAGGATGAGGGGGTTGACATTCTTGATGCAATACGATTGAGTTTGTTTTCTTTACACAATTTTCAACATGTTATTATAAAGCCTTAATACATGCCACATCTAGCAACAAATGGTGGCTTGAACAAAAAATATAGTATATCTACAAAAAGTTGTAAGATCACCTAGTATAAAAGGTTAAAATGTGAAGACTTTCTCTTACATTTTTTGGGATTAGGAACATGCTAAACTGACCCAATATAAGTATCCAGAAGCAACTTCACCTAACAACCCATGGTAATGATGGAAGTTTAGGAGAGCAGAGTATGGATTCAGGGAAGCTGTTATCAGGATAGCCTTCATCTCTGGGGCCTTCCCTAACAAGTCTGAGTCATTGATAATGTCAGGTGTCAGTTTCCAACTTCTCTTTAACATTCGGTACAGTCTGCCATAAATGTATGGGGTTTAAAAGTCAAACGTGCACTCACATTTAAGTATGTATTCTGTGAAAAACATTTATTTGCACACACATATGCACAGAGTAAACACATGCTTAAAGTAAATACAGTCAGAACCAAAACAAACACACACACACTCACACAAACATGCCCCTGTACCATCTCAAGTTCCTTAGCGGCCAGCTGTTTTGGGAACTGCATTCTGTCACCCTCTTTATGAGGGGGCATCAAGAGAGGAAGGGAGGAAGGGAGGGAGGGGTCATAAAACAACTTTAATGGGCATGTTTTTATGTGCCTTGTCTTGTGATGTCATGATTTCCATTTCCCAGTAGGCCGATGAGTGCGTATTTAAAGGGTACTGATATGCCGGCCTATTGTGGGGCTCGTCCACTAAGTACCCAGTCAGACTGACAGTTAAGATCCTGTTCCTAACAGTTTGAGCGCATGTGTGTCGTCGGGCATTATTTGTGTGTGTCTGTGTGTCCATTTCCAGGTTCTTGGCATGGTTGGGTAGCCTCGCACGGCCGCCTGATCCTACGAGCTTACGTTTAACAGCACGTGGATATCAGTCTGGTCGCCCCGAGTAAGCTACCGTTTAACCGAGCCAATCCACTCACTTTCATGAATTAGGGGTGTGGTCAAGTTTATGACTAATACTAACCCGAATCGATTTCTCAGGAACGTTCATCAATGTTAAACCAGATGCAATTTTTCTTTCATTAATATTCTTTTCATTTGCATTTTATTTTTTAAAACTTTTTTCTTGGTACTCAGTAAGGTATTTTGATGCGCAAATGTTTGTGACAAAGAAATCAATCAATTGTTTTCAGACATGTTAATCGGCTGCACTTATTGACCTGCTTGTTGAGTTGCTGCTGTTTGATGTGCTGTACGGTTTGCTGTTGACTTATGACACTTTGTATGTCATGTGCGTTGTTGGTTTGATTAGACAGCAGGGCGATCGATTCCCATTCAGTTTTAATGTTCTCGACACCCAGTGAACATACCCTCTTCTCAAACAGTTTGAATCCCTGCCCAACCATTCTGATATGATTGTAGTGTTTAAATATCAGCTGGCTGGACCATGCGCCTGTGAGAGGCTCGTGGACGAGGTTCATCAACATAAGAACGTAGTCCGTGTGCTTGTTTGACATTGCGTTCTGCAGTGCTGGTGTCTATTGATCTATAAATGACACCCAGCACACATTAGTTCAAGATCATTAAGTCACAACTTAACCCACAATGCATCACTGATTTGAAGCTTTTAAACACAACTACTGGAATGCTGTGTCTGGCATCCACTTACATTTGAACGCAGTGACAATGCTCGCACTCAGCTGACGTCTACGTATGTAGCAGGGTTGCAATGCAAGTAGCCTTATGTGTTCGGTTCTACTTGGTACTAGGTCTCGTGTGGTAGGTACTAAGCCTGAAATGTTTGGTCATGGGTTCTATGCCTTGTGTGTGGGTAGTGGGTGCCTCGTCTCATATGTGTGGTGCTGGGAACTGGTTAACATGGTGATGGTTAGTAGTTATCATGTGTTCTGCTTGGAATTAGGTGTCATGTATGTGTCTGGGTATTAGGTCTCATGTGTGTTTGCTGGATACTAAGTCTCATGTGTGATAATAGTTACGATGCCTTGTGTGTGGTGGTAGGTACTTTGCCTTAGGCTATATGTATGGCAGTGGTTACAGATATTGGTTGACCTTTGTATGTAAGGCTGTCCTGCAGAAATGTCTGTACTATCCCAACTTCAGAATTACGTGGATAAACAGCAGTTATCAAACTCTCCTACAGGACCGGCTACTCCTGGAGATACTGCAAGTTCTTTCAGAGCTAGGAAACACTCAAGGAATATTTAGCAAAGTGACCTTAAGCTATAAAGCCTGGTGCCTATATGGCAGTTCAAATGTCTGATAAATGGTTTACAGCTATTTGTGATTGCTTTTTTGAAGGTTGTGTGTTTTGTGTGTGCTTTGTAAATGTGGTGGGCACTTAGCTTGACGAGTGTGGTAGGTACCCACCACACAGCTTAATGTGTGAAGTGGGTAGTTAGCTTGATGTGAGTGGTGGATACTTAACTTGGTGTATAGTGAGCAATTAGCTTAATTTTTTTTTTGTGTGTGCTTTGTTAATGTAGTGGGTACTTAGCCAAATGTGTGTGGTGGGTAGTTAGCTCGATGTGTGTGGTGGGTAGTTAACTCGATGTGTGTGGTGGGTACTTAGCTCGATGTGTGTGGTGGGTAGTTAGCTCGATGTGTGTGGTGGGTAGTTAACTC
>JACXGJ010007508.1:0-30284 GCA_016801105.1 Esox niger | reverse complement strand
CTAGCCACCTCTATGTGCTTTGGTTTCCCCAATTGGAGGCAGGTGTTCGTTATTGCCTCCAATTGGGGAACCTACTTATGTTGAAGGTTTGTGCACGTAGTTGTGGTTTATTTTGGTTAGCAGCCGAAGGCTACACAACCCGGTCATTGTCTGTTTTGAGTTTGTTTCCTTTGTTACTTTGTTCATCCTTCATTAAAAAACATGGATAACTACCTACATTCCGTCTCTGCGCCCGTGTCCTTCCATCAATTCTACCAGATTCTTGACACAATCTAAGATTTTCCTAAATGAACAGATATGGTGATTTTGTATGTATAAAGGTTTGTTTCTTGCAAGACGGGTGGGAAACTGTACGATAACAATCCCAATATTGGACTTTGGTGTATTTGTGATGATGCTTAATGATCTGCATTATGACCGCTATCATGGCATGTTTGGATAGTGAACAGGTCCCTATTATAGGTGGTCCCTGTCGATGGTAGATGTTTTCCCTATTTTAAAGGTAGAATCTTTCAAAGGTACAACCGGATATGCATAAATCTTTTGTATGATATTGTCGCATGGATCATGATACGGACATAGGGGGGTTTTGACTGTTCAATGGACTTTGGGGAATGTTTTATCATGATGTCATGTTTTCACCCGATTTTCTGCTGAACACCGTTACCAGTGATAGTTATAGTAGACTGTTGATGTCAATATATTTCTCGACCTTTATAATCAGAGGTGGGAACGGGATTGATGAGTGTCATACATTGAGGTGTGTGTCAGAGCAGTGTGTCAATTGTCTTGTTTACATTCATTTTCATTTTGAGGAACAATGAGACCTCATTGGTCAGATACTCCTTTTGTTGTTTTGTCTTAGTTTGTAACATAAGTGTATGAACCTTTTCTTTTCATTAGGAATTGAATCGTACTTGTAAGGTTTTATCAAACATGTAATGTTTTTCTTAAAATGTTTGATAGGGTGGAATGTGGGATCTGAGCATTAACTACAATGTGAATGTGCATTTCATTGGAAGTGAATGCGCCGAGATAATGAGATTTACAGAAACGTCTCCGTTCAGATTCTCCCTGTAGGTTGTGCTCTGGTAACCACAGGAATGACCAGTTGACATGGGGGTTACTGTCTTGGCTTTGCTAGGTAAACACGCCCCTCAATGTATTTAACAGCTTGTACCCAACATTACAGTGAGAAGAGTAGAGAAGAGATTGAGCCTGTAACATCATGCACTAATAGACTATCAAATTCTGCAATAAACAATTGAATTACTTTCTCCCTTGACAACGGGGTACACAAGTTATTATTACTACCACTATACAACATGGCTGATTTCTAACACCGTCAACTTTGAACCGTTGAGGTTGGACTCTGGAGCAATGGAGCAAGGTTGTGTGGTCTAATGGGTCCAGATTTACCCTTTTCCAGAGGGCGTGTCAGGATAAGAAGGGAAGCGCATAAAGAAATCCATCCATCATGCATAGCCCCCACTGTACAAACCTCTGGTAGCAGTGTTATGATCTTGGATGGCTTCAAGTGGTCAGGTCTAAGCTCAACAACTTAATGTGGCAATAAAATGAAGTCAGCTGAGTACCTGAATGTACTGAATGACCAGGGAATCCCATCAATACATATTTTCTTCCCCCATGCCATGGGCATATTCCAGGACAGTAATGCCATAATTCCTCGGACAAAGATTGGTATGCATCATTGTTATGACAAGGTGAGGATATGCGCTGCGTGCTGTGTGTCGCGCCAATTGGCCATTTGGAGGTGCTGTTCCCAAGGTTTCTTCTGGCTCAGAATGGGCATTTGGTGGGTGATTTTGCACAACAGAAAGCATGATTGGTCTGTGTACATGACTGGTCTGCGTTACGTTATGACAGAAATCTATGCATTTTGTTATTTTTGACCATTTGATAGACAGAATGTTTTTAATTAATGATGCAAAACTGGTTAAAACAATTATTTTATTACAATATTGAAAGGGGGAGGGGAGTGAGTTTGAGGGACAGGGGTGTGGGGTTGGGACAAGCTGTCAGTTGCAGATGTCACATCTTGCTTCACAGCATTTCACCCTCTTTTTATTAAGTAAATAAACTGATATGACACGGCCACACTAGTCAATAGGACTGGATGATATGACCCAAAATGACAATTTTACCTCGATTATGATTAATGAACCATTACTTTGAATTTTTTATTGCCTTGTTTTGCAATGTGAAGATTACCTTGTAGCACTGTAATATCAAGCACGTTGTAACATTAAGAAAGGTGGTATATGAACAGTTACCTTATTGTTGTCACAATATTTAGTGTTCTGAAGTAAAATACAATTTACCTAGCAGCTTTTAAACACATGTAACAACGTTTTAACAAGCATTAGCACAGAAAAGAAAAGGAGAATAAAAATGCATATACAAATATATATATATATATATATATATATTGTGACGACCACGCCATCTACTGCCCATCCTCCCCCTGCAGGAGGCGGGCTTCGGCGTTCGATGTCACCAACCTTCTGACACCATCGCCCCATCTCATCAACTCATTGCACCTGTTGTCTCGTTTAGCGCACCTGATCATCATTTAGTCATTCCCCTCAGTATATATGTTCCCTCTGCTCCCTTTGTCTTTGTGTGTTATTGTCTCAACAATACAGTGCATATGTCAGCTCATCTTTATTAAATGAATATAAACGTTATAGCTCCACAGTCCGCTTCCTCCTTCCTCGATCCCCAGAACGCTGACATATATATATATATATATATATATATATCTATATACATAATAATTTATGTATATTTATGTATGTATACAAACACAGAAAGAAAATAGCAGTTGTGATCGACTGGAATATATGCCATCTCAAGGCATCTGTTGTGCAGCTTCCATTCATCGTCAAGTAAGGCTCTAGTATTTTATCGTCCTACTTGACCAGAGAAAATATGTGGCTGCAAAGTGCTGTAAAGACTTCTGTTCATCAGCTACCTTTTTACAACATGTTTTGTACATGTTGGGTAGCACAGTTTAGGAAACATATGGTCATGATGGCACAGTTTATCTTCTGGAGAGTTTTAATGAGGTGTTCAAACCCACTGCACTCCACTGTAGCTATGGGAGCCAAATCCATTGGAATGTAGTAACAAATGGCATCAGTTATTAATTTCCTGAAAACGTATTTCTTTCTTGAATCCTTTTCATAATGTGTATCATTGGGATTTTTGTTGCTGTGCACTGTTCATATTCGGTAACGTGATTGTGCTCCAATGTAGTGTGACTGTATTAAATGTATTAAACAGGATTATGAAAATGAAATAACCAACATGGGAAATTTACGGCGTTTAGAGGATCTTATTAGCCTTTGCTATGTGTTCTGTTTGTTCAACAGTTGTTTGATATATTGCTATTAAACATATTCAGAGAGGATTTGAAATGCTATTTTCTATCAATTCTTTTCATTCTGGCACTGGTGATTTTCCTTTGCGCTCGCAAAATCTCTGGGGTGCCAAAACATTTTCAATGCAGGAAAAACCCTGTGTTCCAGAAAGTCACATTAAACGCTCATAAATCCTGAACCCAAACAGGTATATAAAACTTACATATGGCATTCTTATAGCTTGGACCCCACAATTGCTTTGTTCCATACCATTTATTATTAGGATTGCTTGCCGAAGGCAAAGCACAACTATAGGTTTCTCCCATACTTCTTATTATTAAGTGTGCTTGCCAAAGGCAGTTCAAAATATAGGTTTCTCACAGACTTCTTATTAGGTGTGCTTGCTGAAGGCAAAGCACTACTACACTGCGTGCACAATAATTAGGCTAATTGTATTCCTCAAGATTTTATTGTTGAACAAACAGTGCTGTCAGTCAATCTAAAATATAATTGAACCTCAAACCTGAATGTTTAAAAAAGGATCTTGATCTTTCTCAGGGAAATACATAAGAGCGTAGAATTATTAAGCAACTATTAACAAATAAATAAGTAAAACAGTTATGGAGTAAGATGGCGCTGGATTATAATGGGTTCCTGGTAGCTTCACGTTGAATTCTTCTCAAGTCTAATTTGCATCTTCTCCATGAGTATTTTGCACCACAGTTGACTATTCGCAACAAAACTTTTGACTGTCTGTTGGGCACGCCTCAACAGTTTTGTTATTTTAAGAATACTGCATCTGTCTGAAAAGCATTTAACAATTTTTGACTTTTCGTTATCAGTTAAATCAAATTTTTGGCCCATTTTTAAATTTACCATGCACATTTTGATATAAGGTGTTATTCACTGTTGCCACAACCTCCCTCATTACACCAATAAAAATCACCTGAAAATGATTTAATCCAATGAGCATTCAAGTTTATATGGTTTGACGTTGGAAAATATGCATACAAATAATTATATGATCAGAATACTCACTTGCCTAATAATTGTGCACGCAGTGTATAGGTGTCTTTGGCAAAGGCAAAGCACAACTATAGCTTTCTCCCATACTTCTTATTAGGTGTGCTTACTGAAGGCAAAGCCCAACTATACTTATTATTAGTGTTTCTGCATTTTACTGGTGAAACCCTGTTGTGTTTGTACTGATTCATTATTATTATAATTATTAGGGTGTCAGCAGTTCATTGGTATGAAAATATTTTGGCAATTCTGAATTTGTGAAACACTACTTCTATAGCTTCAAATGACAGATTTAAACCTTTCCACAAGTACGTTTTATAATATCACTGAAGGTCCCTAAGCGTGCATATTTAATGCATATTATTTCATAATAATATTTCCAGAATGTAATGAAATGAAACTATTAAGGGCAGAAGTACTGTTAAAGAGTATACATAATATTTATTGATCAACCTTCTAAGATGTTTTTTTCCTGAGTATCGCTCCACTTGTATCAATAAAACAAATGCTAACTATCAGACAATGGTTTGTGTGTTAATAATGCCTTTATTTGCGTGATTATTCACCATTTTACTAAAGATTGTGGAAAAATATTATTCTCAAATTTTGCATGTTTGGTAATGGACAATATAATCAGTGAAAACACTAAGTTGATCAGTAAGGTACGTAAAATGTTCTGGTCTATAATCTGTTATTTGCGCTATCGATAAAAACTAAATATAATGCACATGAACAAAATAGTTAGGTATTTGGGAACAGGGTTGTGTTTTTAAACTACGTCGAAGATTTCAGAAATGCTCATTAATGACACACTAGTCATATGTCGTGGAGCTCTGCCCCCTAGAGGGGCTTTATTTCCTAGTGTTTTTTCCCCAGCCGCGTCAGCGTCCCGTACTTAAACTCATTATGCAAGATGAAACAGCCAATCAGGACATGCCTGCCCTTATATAGGACCTGTTAGCCCAAAGGATGTCCTCCCTTTTTATTCAGCAATTGTTTTCTGAGTGCTACTGATTACTTAGTTTTTAGCTTCAGCCGAGAATTTTTGCTGTCGACATTCTTTAGTTTGACGTCTCAAGATTAAGCAGTTTTTTACTGCCGCATGCCGTTGCGCCGACCCGTCACCAGATCAAGATACTCATCGTTCATGTGTTTTCTGCCTGGGACTGGCTCATGCTCGCAAGGGACTCACCGATCCACCGGCCTGTTCCTCCTGTGCTGCTTTGTCCCTCTCTACACGTGTAGAGGGCAAACGTTTTCGAACAGGAAGAGGACGTCTCCGCCGTGTTGGATTCCAGCAACGATGATGACGAGAGGTCTGAGGAGGATACTCCTACGCGGGACACGACTCCTCTGACTCAGGGGAACCCGTTCCCTTCCCACGTGGGTTGGGGTGGTGGTTCTCGTGCTTCTCCCTTTCTCCAGGGAGAACTAGAAGACAACCTCACTTCTGCTGCTTCCCCCCGCCTGCCCCCTCTCCACGTGGAGTTTGTGGGCATGATTGAGAGAGCAACGCTACGGATTCAGCTGTCCCTGCCTCCTCTGCCTACGCCCAAGGACCCCTCCAACATGGCCTTCGGCTACCCAGCGGAACATGTCAAGCTGGTGGTGTCATATTTCTGGTGTAAGGACAGATTGGCAGAGGCAGAACGGCGGTTGGAGTATTGGAGTCAACTGCGAGGGGGACTTTTGGAGGGACCCCCAACACTTTCTCGGGGCTCGCCTCTGGGCAGGGTGTCAGAGTTCGTTCAGGTGTTCACAGACGCTGAAGCCGCAGCCAGCGCCCTGAAGCCGCAGCCAGTGCCCCCTGCTGCTCTGAAGCCACAGCCAGTCCGGCTCCTGTGACGGCCACTCCGGCGCCTCCCTCTCCTGTGCCAGCCGTTCCGGCGCCTCCCTCTCCCGTGCCTGCCGCTCCGGCACCTCCCTCTCCCATCCCGGCCGCTCTGGCGCCGCCTCCCCAGCCCGTCCCGGCCTCAATGCCGTCTCCCCGGCCCGCCCCGGCCTCAGCGCCATCTCCCTGGCCCGTCCCGGCTGCTCCGGTTGCCGAGCCTCCACCTGACTGAGCGCCGTTGTCCCGCACGCCCCCCCTCGGTTGTTCCTGTTCTTGCGTTCAGGAGCCCGTGCCTTGGGGGAGTACTGTCACGTCCTGGCTATCCCCAGCAGTGTGACATTCAGTGGCTACGGGAATTATTTAAGATGGCTCTTTCTGTCTTTGTCTTTTTATTCAGAGAGAGGAAGGAAAGGAGGCGGAGAAACTGGCTATGAGTTACATTCCATGGTTCCTATGAACAGATGATGACAATACACATAATTCTATAAAATCTGCATGTGTTACTATAAACAGAACTGCAACTATAATCAGAAAGCATCCCAAGTCGGCGAAAAGATCCTTGTCTGTCAACTAACAGTCTATGATTAAATGCCAAGTTAAAACTTTCTACCGGGTCGTTACTTTACACACAAAATTCACTAAGGAACACCACAATTACTGAATTTGTGAAAGTGTATATATATGGACCTGTTCTAACAGTGGTAGCATGACAATTACGACTTCTGTCTGAATGATTTGACATATTAGCATGCTAGGGTGATATGAATGCTTCTCCAGTCCCTTACATCCATTCACACCTACTTTCCTTAAAAAAAAATATTTACAAATCCATCCAAGTTGCCCCCCCACCCTCTCTCTGGTTACCTAACATAGCATGCGTTGAAAGAAAACAACAGTTCCCACGCACCTTGTGCAGTTGATCTCCCTCCCTTGGCACATGTCCATTTAGCTGACAGTATAATAAAGAGGAGTACTGCTGTAACAACAAAATAAGGTGTGCCCCTGGGGTGCTGAAACTGCAGTTACTTTCAGGTAGTTTCACTTGGCCGGAGAGCAGGGGGAAAGGCTGGCTGAACAATGTAAGCCTTTTATCAAAGATCCTTTGTGATCTAATATGGGCAATATGCATGTTTTACACCCAGATCTGAATTAAGTCATGGGAATTGTAATCCACTTGCTGTCGTTTTTTTAAACCATTTAAAGAGCAGAACATTGATTCAGTTATAGAAAGCATAATAGACAGAATTGTAAAACGTTGTGCACATTAATATTTTCAACAATACAATTTCTGACAACTTATTACTCTTTGTTTAATTGGGACATCTGAAAATGGCTCATAATTTTTGTAATTTATAACAATAGGGGTTGGGAAGAGTTTTATTTTTTCCAAATTCCAATGTAAAGGTTTATAATCAACTGTGCTATATCATACCACACACAGGATGGATGTTTTTAAGTTGTCAGATTTGTATGTCTTCAGAAGTGCAGTCTGGTATAACTTGGTGGTGACAGAGGCAGCTGTTTATAAGAACATGGGTTATGTTGATTGTGTAATGTCTATTGACTGTATAATGACTATTGGATGATAGGGGAGTGACATTTGACCTGTGGTCAGAATTTGACCACAGATTCTCTACAGACTGTAGCCACCAGACAGCAAAATTGCATTTTTACTGTACCGGGAACTTGTTTTTGAGCTTCTCTTATTTCAAATGTGGTATATTACCAGCCATACTTGGTTTCTAAACATGTAATTTTTCATTCATCAATATTTTACTTTCAACTGATATCTGACCAATTCAGCAGAATAAATCATAGGTCAATTGCATGTTTACTGGGATATACTATCATTTTTTTCCACACCATGTAGGCTACATAAATCGATCTTACTTAATGTGAAGATACAAATGTAGAATGTAATATGGAAGAATTACACACAGCGCATAACGTTGAGTACTCTAAACATAAGACAATAGTTTTAGTAGGCTACATGTATTCTTATACACGTTATTTCAGATGCCAATTTGACACTGACAGTGAAACCGCTATTGAAACCATAGCAGCAATGTTCTTTGGTACGGTGGCTAACGTTGTGAAAGGCGCGGGTATGCCAACCTGAGAGAACAAATGACCCCATTGGCTGAGGACATTGGGCTTGGGGAGGAGGAACTTAACTGTGGCTCTGTACTCTCCATTCAAGAACTAAGGAGCGTTTGAGTCTACATCCAATTTATTGAGTTCTCACGGAAACGATTCTGTCCGGAGTCGTCTGTTGGATTTATTTATTCACAAAGGATATTTATTTTATTTATTTTAGCCGCTGGATCTAACGACACTGTGGATCTATGCAAACTCTATGAATTGTAAGACTTTTTTAAAGTTGAAGAGGAGGAATGTATCGTTTCTTTGTGAAACTAACATTTCTGATTCCAGCCTTCGTCATAACAAAAGGTAAAGATTTTAGAAAATTTGTATTTCGACTAACTGCTTAAAAAAGCAGGGATTCTTTACGTTTTAAATGGTAACCTCTATGATTAAGTTAAATTGAATGACTTGTACTGTGTTTGATTTAGTTAATGCTGCCAGGACGTCACATTTCGTTAGTATCATTAAAGGCTATACTTCTTGAGAAGTTACATATTGCTGTTTCTCCGTAGTCAACATATATGGAGTGTAAGGCTTGTAGTAATCTGGTGTGATTTAGTAGTCTTAATCCGCTACGGGTATGTTTTTTTTTTAAATCTCGGACCACTGATCGACTATTACGTATTCGTTCGATTTCCAGGGAACATTTCGCTCTAAGCTTTGACTTGTGAAGTGTGTAAACTCATTTATGGACTCTTGGTTGTATGCTTCAGCATTCTTTATAATGTAAAACGTACATTTAGCATGTATTGTTGATTTGTGTCTTCGTTGATTAAATAAATTAATTGTGCACAAGGTGTCAATATGTTAATTTTAAGTGGCCTATAATTTCTAGTTTTTCTATATTGGCTTTCTTTTAAGACTAACCGAGAACTGACTCAACTTTATTTTCTCTGGCGCGAGAGTTTGGTGGTTGGGAACGAATAATGGGAATTGTGTTTGTGCGTGTTTCGCGGGGGGGGGGGGTCTTTTATCTCTGCGAGTGAGTCTGCGAGTCCGATGTGTGTGTTGGGGGAGGGGTGGGTATTCCATTCTGCTGGTAAACAGTGGCGTTGGGTAGTTTTTTTATGGCTCGTGCTGGATTCTGATTTCTTTTGTTGGCGCATCTGATCTCAGCAGCTGTTGCGCTTTCCGCGCAAAGCGTGAAGCCACGCACCAGGCCAACAACTGGTCTAGACCTACGGTGTCCCCCAAACCACAGCATTCTTTGACATGATTAGTTCAGGCACACGTCTCAATTGGCATTAAACAATTGTCAATTGAAATTCTTTGACGTATTCCACTCATCTGCAGCCAGTGTCCAAAGCAAACCCTAACCGTTGGGCGAGATTTGAAGTCCTCTCCACTAAACATATTAGAGGCATCAAATTACGAACGAAATTTGAAGTACATTTTCTGTAATTCTACATTCTACACAGACATCATTTCGTTACTTAATTACAAATGTTCTTTGCAAGTCTACATTTTTATTGCTACGTTATAGCAAATTTCCTTCACTTAGGATAATGTTTTGTTTGAATGTGTGTGTTCATGGAAGACTTGCTGTGGTTCTTTTGTAACAGTTGTTTTCCTACAGGTCTAAGATGCTCTCTACCTACTGAATCATGTCTGAACGGAGGGAGGTGTGAGGCCTCTCCCGACGGAAACGGAGAATGCAAGTAAGTAGTTCACACAACACTTCCCTGAATGGCTTATTTGATCTCAAAGTCAGAATATATTTCCCAATACCAGGCCAAGTGTTTTTGAATTGATTTTGAAAGTTGGATTATAGTTCATGTTTAGTTATCTATCCTTGGTTATTTTGAAAGTTGGTTTAATGTAGGGGTAAATGAGTGCAAGGTTTTCATAGTGTCTGTTACCATCTGTATTAGAATGTTCCTTAGGAGTGAGGGGCCTTCTGATCTTCCCCATTCCAGCCTTTGAGAGGTTGCCCTGCTCAGCAACCTGAGCAGGAGCCTTTCCATTGCTGAAGAGCCTGGTCTGCACACATTCCCTTTCAAAAAAGAGAAAGAGTGCCCCACTCCAGGGCACTGGAGAGGTGAGAAAGGGGTGGCTGGACAAAAGTTCCCCCGTTAATTAATGCAGGAACCTTCCCTGGCGGAGCAAGGGACGCGTCTCTGTCCTAAATCTTGTTTTTCTGCTCTTTCATGAGGCGACAGCTGGGAATCGCCTGCCGCCCGGCGACCATTGTCCCCTAGTCAGTGTAATGCTGTGTGACTAATCGGAGTAGGCCTTCCCAAGAACATTACAACTACCAAACCCCTCTTTCAGCCCCCCCTTTTAACACCACTACACACACCAAAACCCCTGCTGTATCCCCTTCAAGGACTTGTCTCCTGATTTCTGAATAGACCCTCTCCCCCTTGTGAGGGCCAGATGGTACTAAGATGTGATTAGATTGGATGTTATTGGGGAATGAGATTAATTGAAATAAACTGCAGCAATTTGAAAACAAACAAGTGGGATTGAACAAAGGGAATCAGATGAGTGCTCTTTAGCTAGGAGCCAATGTAGGATGGGCATTATTTAAAAAAAGACTATCATGTTTGTATGCTAAGTATTTTTTTTCTGCTTCAGAAACTCTTCATTCAATTTGTAACAACATACCATATAACCCACTGCCCCAAAAAGCTTTTTTTATGTTTGTGGCTTCTGGAAATTAAATTTGGGTGGTGGACTACTGGGCGGGTGGGGCCAGATGACGTTTTGGGATGGTACCACTCTGGGTACAGAAAGAACCATGGGGCCACAACTCAATTACATCTGCCCTCCCATAACACACCCCAAATCCCCCCCAAGGCTGCCAGTCTGACCCAACCTTGCCCAGCTGCTATTAATGACAGACATGATAGTTGATGGCCCTCATGAAAGGACATGTCTCTGTCCACACTCTCCTCCATTTATTCAGGCACCACTCTTATTCATCATTTGCCTCTCATTTCCTCACCAAGCCAAAACGTCCATTAGTCGTACAGTGCATTGAGGTGCGTCAGTGTCAATATCCAGGGGTCAAAGTTTAGTGTCACCCCAAGAGTATTTGTGATTATTAAGCTCATGAATATTCTTCCAGTTTATAAAAATATACTTTTTATTTAACCAGGTGAGCCACAAGTGCAGGTTATATCATGTGCATTCACACAAATACAAATATTACACTTTATGAAACAAGGTTGTGAAACTGTGCCATAGTTTCAGTGTGTGTGAGGTCTGTTGGCACATCATCTGTTTCTTGATTTCTTTCACTTATATTGGGGATTTGCCAAATTACTTGTAATTTTTTATAAGATGTTCCAGACATCGGGTAGTCTCAAGCCAGATGGCTACTTCGGCAATCTTTGAATGGCTACTGTTGGTACAACTTTGTATGAACATTCACACAAGGGGGGGGTCATTGGAAATTGAACATGCAAAGGAAAGTAACGTCACTGAGTTTCCACTAGCGCTTGATTTTGCATGAGCACGCTATCTACAGGATGTTTCGGCCCCATCTGTCCAAACTTGTGATTTGTAGTAAGAGTTGTTTGCCTGATGAGAACACTCAGTGGAACATGTGCGAGAAAAGATTGCATTGTTACCAGAACTTGTGTCTGGCAACTCAAGACTAGATATTGGGCTGATTAAAGATTTGTCAGTTATGACAAGATGGAATAGACTGGAATATTTCAGACAGGTGCTATCAAAGAGTGGACAGGTCAAGGCTTGAGACAGAGATAGGATGTAACATAGTAGGGGCTTAGATATACAGATATACTTTCCAGGACTTTTGCAAAATGTTTTTACAAACTGGTTGTGTAATATATTGTTTTTAAAGGCTTAATCTGTAAGTAGAATCACTGTCTTAGTTTAGTTATAAAATTCCAAGGTTGAAAGTGAGTGGTTGTAATGACATTGGGCACATATCAGCAAATGCATTACAGTATAACTTTTTTGACAACCCCACTTTTATAATCACTGGCCAAAAATGTGTATCTTTATACCAACTTCTCTTACAAGCAGTGTTATGCATGCTCCTGTAGCCTGCTCTTTTCAGTCGTGAGTGTAAACCAGTAAACCTTATGGCTTGTCGACCATAATTCACACAGAAATACAATTACAAGAACAGATATTCACATTCATGTCCTGTGATAGGTCAACCAGCTTCTATTTTCTGTATGTGATTAGAAGATTTAGATGATATACAGTATATCCAGATATGGACCAAACCAGTAGGAATAAGGTTTGGGGTTAGAACAGGATGTTGTTTTACAGGCTAGTTCCCGCTGCTCCTTCCTGCAGGATGGCTCCCTTAATTCACACTACCTTGCTTCCCCTCCCTGAAAATGGGAACTACTATTCGGGCAAAAAGTTGCCAATGTTTTCCGTCCTCCGGCTCCAGGAATAGCTCTTTTATTTAAAGCCTTTAGACATGACCCCTCCCCGAAACAGGAGTTGTTGTATTTTCATGCTTTAATGATAATAATAATACATTTTATTTATATTGCACTTTACATTTTATCAATCTCAAAGTGCTACAGATAATATAAAGATACAAAAAAAATACTTAAAAAAAGATACGTTTTTAGGTTTCTTAAAAACATCTTTAGTCTGAGGAGCCCTTAGGTGGGCAGGGAGGGCATTCCACAGTCTCGGAGCGACAGATGAAAAGGCCCTATCACCCATGCTGCAGAGCTTCGTTCTGGGGATTTGGAGAGTATTTGTGGTTGCAGATCGGAGGGTACGTAAGGAAGTCTGGGGGGTGAGGAGTTCCTTTAGGTAAAGAGGGGCATGTCAACATTCTAAAAACTATGCCTGAAGTAAACTGTATTTAAAAGTTTGGTATTAGTAAAGAAGTTGATTACACAGTATTTTTGTTTTGAAAAATCAACCAACAGAAAGCAAACGTTTAGAGTATTGGCTGTCTGGACAGCTCTAGGGGAAGCCAATACCACCCAGGCAAATAATTCATCTGTATCATAAATATATAGGCCTTGGTGTTTACCTCATAGTTTATCTTGGGACAGCAGAATGGCCTTGTGGTCAGAATTGTTGGGCCAATAAATGAAAGGTCACTGGTTTTAAAACAGTTTTCCTGGTTCTTGCCGTAAAGAATCTATGCATAAAATACTTACCATGTAAAATAATTGCAAGAAAAATAACTTACAGAGATTTTACTTACATCGTTTTGCACGAAAGATAGACACCATCAGTCAGTCATTACGTGGAGCATGTTGGAGCTTTATAAACTCACATCCTGTGGCTGGTGCTGGTGCAGGAAGGCTAATATAGGCTATAAAATATATGCCCTGTATATTGAGTCAAACATTTACATTATTCTCAGCCTTCAGGGCACATCTGTCTCCAAGAAAAGTGTTTAGGTAAAACCGCCAGCTGCTACAAAAGCCTTGGTGTCTGTTATTCTGTGAAGTGAAAGGTTGTTTGAAGGTCTTGTGTTGTGGAATGATGACACTTTGTGTGTGTGTGTCTGGGTTCATGTGTGAGCCACTTTCACTCACCCTTCCTGATAGCCTTTTCACATGATAAACACAAGAACAGAAACCCATTACTTTCAATGAAGGAAGTAGCTGCACTTCAAAACTGCAGCGCCTAGCGAAGCAACGCACACTGCCTGAAAATTGTCGCGTTGCTGTGCTGAGGTTAAAATAATGAAACTTTGCTGACATCCTAAAGCACAACTTTAATGAACTAAAATGTCCTATCATGAACAAAAATGTAGAAGCAGTTTGTTAGTGTCCAAGTCCTCAAATTGATGCAACTATACACTAAATGCAAACCAAAACCTTGCTAAGAATGCATGAAACATGTCAGTACCTTTTTCTGAAGGACATCAGTCTAGTCATAAAATCTCATAAACATTTTAGTTTGGAGCCCTGCAAAGCTTGTGTGTGCATGCAGGTCGATGCATGCATTTGAGTAAGGTATATATTGGTATAATTTTCAGGTCAAGACCAGGATTTAGATGTTGAGACATTGTTAGCATTTTCAGCTCCCTTGACTAATAGTTGACCTCTGTGGCCTTTACCTGACTATCGTTTCAGGTTTGCAGCAATAGGATTGTGGTTGCTCCAACTAGATGTAGCATTGTTTGTTTTTGGTTAACCATCATTCTTATGACTAAATAGAAGTGTAGTTGAATTAGGGGTGTCATGATATGATATTCCGTGATATAAAAAAATGTAATATTGATATTATGTTAATAATACACATATATGATATTATTGTATTCACTAGACAAAACTGAAGTTGTATTTTTCCAAAAAACGCTCTTGGTTTTTCTATTACTTATTCATGTCAGCTATAGACAAACAATGTATGTCTTTAAACAAGAAGCCATTTCATGAACCTAACTCTCTAGCCCCACTAGAACCCCTAGGAGAGATCTGCCATTTTTGTAGCCTATTCACATAGAAAAAATGTTGTAGTTTTCCATAGCTTATTCGTGGACAAGCAATGCATGTGCTTAAACTACGAGCCTATACATATACATTAGCATTTGAATTAAACCTTCTCGTAGCCTATTCACTAGACTAAAATGCAAAAAGGAATGTAAAAAAATTCCTCTCAGTGTAAGACCTTGTGGATCTTTTATCAGTTAATCTGGTTGCCTTTACACTATCAATTAAGTCCACGTTTTCTTTTTGTACCCTTTAAACTGTTTTATTAGTATTTTGATATTTCAACTTTTTTGGAAAGGAAAGAAAAAGGTGCAGTGGTCTCTTTATTTTCTCCAGAGCTGTATATTGTGTAAGTGTGTATGATTGATATTGGCTGCTCAAATGGTTTAAATGTATGCATGTTCAGCCTAAAGAAAAAAGCTTAAGGATTAACTATTAATAACAAAAACACATTTGAAACAATATCCTAGCAACATTATTTGGATGATTTGATGTTACCATGCAACAGATAATGTGTCCCAGAATATATGTAAATACATAGCTAGGACATGAATTCCTGACCAAGGTTGCAACTTTTATGGTTATCACGAAATAATGCATATATTCACTGTCTCCTAATATTTATTATAAAACGTTACCCGTTGTACGATTGCTCTATGCAAATTACCTGTGTCCTCGCCGTTTGCTTTCGCTCCAATTCAGAAACGTTCACCACTGCAAGCCTCACCCCCCAAAGTTCCGGTACTTTGGGAAAGAACAACACCTGAGCAGGGAGAATTTTGGGGGGTAAAATGTAGTCTCAAGAACATCATTTAGACCCTGGTTCCTGCTGTGGAAACACAGTGAGTTCCTCGAAAGGTTCCTATTTCCTGGTTAAAGTTCTGGTTGTGGAAACATGCCTTAATATAATTTTCCAGAGAATACTTGCCACATATATAAGTAGGGCCAGCTACCAATTTACAGTTGTCAGAGTTTCCATGATGTAAATAAATGTAATCCTGCACGTCAGTGTAACATGACAATAGACTCAACAACAGGCATAATGCAAAATGTCTCCTGCTTTTTGCCAGGTATAGCTATAGCTATTATATAAAAGTTTAGATGGGGAGGCTTGAAATGGGAATATATAAATATGGGACAGTTGTTTTACAGGCCACATACAGTATGTGAAAGCATTATTAGATTGAGTGCAGAGAAACCCATTAGCCTGATGCCATGTGATGTCCTGGCCCGGTTCAAAGAATGCTGCTAGCAGTGTCTATGAATGCTGCTTTTCATTAGTGATTCTACAGGAGAGCCAATGTTTCTTGCAAATTTTAGCTCATCATTTAGGTTTAAGGCCATTTTAAGAGCTAGCCAGTTCAGCTCAGTGTCAAACATCTAGTGGGTAGACCAGTGTTTAATATTACGTTTGTAGGGCCACTGAAGACACTCTGGTCTCTATGTTAAAAAGCAAAAGATGCAAACATTTAGACCTGATGTCATTCCTGGGCTCGTTGGAGGAGAGCACAGGAGTCTGGGCTCAGGAATGGACCACCAATCCGCCTGGGAAGATAAGGATCTATTTTGCTCCAGGTAAGGAACAATTTTCCCCAGAGGGTAACTATGTTGTTGCATATTATGCAGCCAAGGGAGGCTGTCACATACATGCACCCATGGCTCTCTGACCACTCTGAGAGTTTTAATGGTATGTTGCTGCATGGAGCAACCTATCAGTCACAGTTAGTGTTGTGCTTGTAAATTAAAAGTTGCTGCATTGAATCACAGCCAGGAATGTCATCTGTCAATCTACTCTTGAGCAAGCCTCTTCCTTTGTGCTCCATAGTTTCAATCAATAATGGTTGATGCCTGGCTCGGATCACTCTCTACTGGGGTTACACAGAGGAATGTACTGAAAAAGTAAAACATTTCCTATTGGGGTTAAGTGCCTTGCTCATGGACAAAAAATAACTTTGTATGTCAAGGGCCAACTAGTGAGACTCCAGCACTCTAAATATTTGCCTATACTTACCTTCATGAATTTGTAGGCTTATGGGTGTGCCTGTATCTTTGTCGTTTTTTATACTTGTTGATCAGGCAACTCACCACATGTCCACCTTGCTATATTGATGTTAGCCTAAATAGTGAAGATGACAACTTAATTAAAAAAAAAACATATTCTGTTATGCAACCCACGTTCACAACTCTCTCATCAGTAAAAATGAGACTCGATATTGTTGGTGGTTAACAGGTCAATCTGCCCACTGCTGTCAGTATAGCCAGCTATTGCAACTTCCTCTGTTTTTTGCGTACCTGTAGACAATCTCTGTTCTTGTCATAATGATGGGAACCAAGCAACCTATTTGGCCAGCCACCTGCAAAGTGAAACCAGAGTCAGAAGGAAAACAAAAATGTAAAGCAGTTAATACAGCAGCTTAATATATAATCACAGCATACACACTCACATGCGCGTGCGCTCAAATCAATAGAATGATGTTCTCGGACCCAATAGTTAGCAGATGCAGATCTACCTTGGGTAGTGATTAATCAATAGAAATTACTAGAAGTAATTATAATTATGTAAGAAGTAAAATAATTATGTAAAGAAAAAGATGAGCAGATGTTGAATGAGTTAGATGTGATTTGGTGAGACGGTACAAAAAGAGAAGGTATGCCACACACAAACACATTAACCTAAATCAATTATGAAAACCAAGGTATAAATGTAGCACCTTTAGCATGCAACCCACCCTTTTGCACATTTTCTTGTATCTCTTATCTGAATACCTATTGCAGGCATGTTCTAACCAACCTATTGGTCTCCCCACCCCCTCTTTATAAATGCCTACTGTTATCTCACCATCTCATGCAGGTATTTAATACTCAACATGCTTTATTTGGCTGTGTATTTGTCATTTTGAACAGTTTAAACCCAACACAACAAAAGCTGTCTGCATTGCTGTATGTTTGTTAAAATGGGGAATATTTTTATAAGCTTTTTTAGATGAAGAACAGCTGTAGCAAAAAAAGTATATATGTCTCAAAATATTAAATATAAAATATGTTCTCTCTTGCTAATTGCTGGATAATATGATGACAAAAAACATGCATGCCATCAAGAAAGAGATACAAATAGGGCTGTTTTGAAAGGAGATCATGTAAATATTGCCGTGTTGTTTTATACAGTGAAACATATGTGAAAGCAGTATATGCCCCTTCACATTTTCCAGATTGCTGGCATTTCCCTAACCCTCTGGACCCTCCACACAGCCAGTGAGAGTTGGAGTATGTCTTTATATAGGAGGCTTAAGTCACCCTCAATGTGGCAGATGGCAAATCGCACACTATATGGGGAAGGGAGGAGAGGGGGTTGGACCCAGATTCACAAATGTGTTTGGGGTCAGGGGTCAGGGAAGCATCTGCTCTGGCCCTAAGGGGACATTACATTGCTGGGACAGACCTGTTGCCGGGGTGTGTTGCCAAGGCCTGGTGTGTGGTTGTACAGCACAGAGGTTTGACTTAAGGACAAAGAATATCTGTTACAGTCAGGAATGGGTCATCCACACATAGACAGAGATGAATTGGCACACACAATATCCCTCTGACACAAACACTCTAGATACACAAAGTCCTCAAAACTCCTATTTGAGTTTTTGTTTACCTTTCACCTGACAATGAAAAGTGAAGTCTGCATGGGAGGCAGAGATATTTCAAAGATCATCACAGTTTTTCGACAGCGTAATGCCAATTGCTGCTGGCTCTGCCTCTCGTAAGGTTTATAGCATTTGGCCTGTGCCGTAAACCTGGTCCTCATATTGTAGTGTGTCAACCACAGTCTCCTAACAGGAATTTGTAAGTTCTGAGCCCAGCGAGGGGGGAAAAACGAACAGTACAGGACAGCTGTATGTACACAGGGAGGAAACCCAGGGCTGAGAATGACAGAGGGAAAGAGAGAGTGCGTGACAGACAAACATGAAGCACCACTTTCACTGTAGAAAAGCTTTATTTGAGGGGAAGAGGACTGACTCAGGTAAGAGTGGAGTGGTGAAAAGAGTATATGGAAGATAGGAGTCAAAAGTTGCAATAGCAGGCTTCACATGGGTTCTCTGAAGTCTCTAGAGAGGTTTGTCAGCAGAACCCCTACTTCCCCCTGCACAGGACCAAGAGAAGGGGGAGGTTGGGGTAGTGGGGGAGGTGTGTCTAACAGCTGCCTTCATTAACATGCGCACCTGCTCACTGTGGAGATTCTACAAGGCCAGCAGATGCCATCTCTGGTGTACATAGACACACTTATATTCTCACTCACTCACACACTCACACACTCACAATATGACAAACACAGATACTCTAAATTCGCTGTTGATAAAAACCTTGACCATTACAGTGCTTCCTAGTCAAACTAGTTTAGTTTGACTGCCACTGCATCTACTGCCAGGTTCGGGGTGGAGTGTGGGTCCTAGCTTGGAACAATGAGAGTATATCATGACATTTGTGGTGGTTTGTGTGTGGGGGGGTGGTGTTCACGGAGCTACAAGGTTTATCAGTCAGCCATTTCGGACTAGGAGACTTGCTGTGTCTGTCCTTGGTGGGAGTGTGGAGAACCCACAGAGTGAGTGGGGGGATCCAGAGGGGTTTTATAGCCTGAATACAGTGCTCTGTGTCTGGGATGCCCGTGCTGATTGGAGGCCTTGAGCTTCATTGTTGTGGCAGGGTGAGGGTAGACGGGTCGGGTTGGGAAAGGTAGCTGGGAACAGAATTGCACGGCAAGGCTGTCCCTAATGCCTAGTTTTGGTAGTGTCAGTTGTCTCACCAGGGTGTTTTCAAAGTTCTGATGCAGGGAGAAACTAGAAAAATAGCCCACTCTGGCCTGACTCCCTCCCATGCAGAGCTACTCTGGCCCTAAGTTGAACGGGAAAAAGAGTCACTATCCCCCCCTCCTGTTGCTCCTCGTTACTCATGGCATGCTAGTTTATGTATGTGTTAAGATGTGGAGTTGGGTAGATGTGCTTTCATGTTATAGCACAATATCAATGTAATGGAATTCCAGCCATTCTATGCAATGATACAAATAATGCATTTCACCATATTGACTGCATTAACCAATTTATTGCCTATTTAAAATGATTTACAGTTAGGATCCTGATTACATATATGTTTTTGGACTGATAATGGAATAATATACTCCCAACATGACCTTAGTCCATCTGTAATACCCCACTGAACCAATGCCAATATACTTTGTTCTTCACTCTGGCATTTGTAAACTATGTAACTGTACCCTTTGTATGACCTCAAAACATGAAACTCTAAGTTTGTACAGCCTCAAAACATGAATATTTAATTATAACTGGGATGATCAGATATTGAAAACATAGTCGTTATTAGCATTTATTAATTTGAGATTAGATATTTGTATCCTTTTCTCACGTGGTCATACCTCAAAATCTCATAACGCCATGGCCTGGAATAAGAACCTACATTTCTGCAGATCCATCTGTCAGGATATTACTCAATACTTATAACAGTTGAACAATTAAAAACCTTCTGTGTTTTGACTTTCTTTCTCTTGCTTCTCTCTCTTCAGATGTACCAGTGATTACGTGGGAAGCCGTTGTCAGTACCCCAACCCTTGCAGCCCCTCGCCATGCCGCAATGGCGGCGAGTGCCGTTCCGTATCCCACGGCAACACTTTTGACTTTCGCTGCGTATGTCGGCTGGGCTTCTCCGACCGTCTGTGCCTCACGCCTACCAACCATGCTTGCATGAGCTCGCCATGTCGCAATGGAGGGACCTGTGACCTCATCACGCTATCAGACTACCGCTGTAGATGCCCGCCTGGGTGGTCAGGTAAAATAATAACATGTACCGTATATTTTATTTTCAATAAACTGACAGTAGAATGGGTTGGCAGAAGGAAAATATGAATTTTGAAAGGATAAAAATGCAGAAAGTAATTCTGACACAATTCACAAATTGTGATAGGAGTCAGAAGTTCACCTGGGTCTGAGTGGTTAAACGAATGATCCTTATTAAATGTATGAAGTTATAGAATGAGACCTTGGAGGCCTGTTGGATATTTCCTAATTTGCTGTTCTTTGTTGTCACCCTATCCTTCCCTTTAGGGAAGACCTGCCAAATTGCAAACCCCTGTGCATCCAACCCCTGTGCAAACGGGGGACAGTGCTCGCCCTTTGAGTCTCACTACATCTGCACCTGCCCTCCCACTTTTCACGGCCAGACCTGCAAGCAGGACGTCAATGAGTGTGCTCAGATATCCTCCCCCTGCCACAACAGGGGAGTGTGTGTGAACGAGGTAGGCTCTTACCATTGCCGCTGCCCCCAGGAGTACACTGGGGCCAACTGTGAGACCCCCTACATACCCTGCAGTCCCTCTCCATGCCAAAACGGGGGCACCTGCGTGCAGAAAGGGGACACTGTCTATGACTGCAGCTGCCTTCCAGGTAACCCTTCATCGCTTTGGTCAGGTCTACTAAAATCCTTGTTAGAGCTTCTCTGTCACGCTGTTGGCAAACTTTCACAGCTGAATTGACCTTTCAGTAATGTGTTTAATAAAAACATTCCATCAGGAATTGATTGACAGAGAGCCGTTGTAGTTGGGGTGTGATTGGTAGATACAGGGCACTGCCAGTCTGTGGATTCTGCTCGCAGGATGTTATTACACAGGCGCTTCCGCCTGATAACTATGCGAATACACTCACAATGAAACAAAGGGCTTCAAACCTCTCTTATCGGTTTGACATGCCAATTGTTATAGGAGCTAGGTGAGAACTGCAGTTGTAGAGTGCGTAAGATAGTGGTTAATTGTGGCTCATGCCATAAGCTTGAGTCTGTTTGTGGCTCTGCTGTGGAATTCTGTATGCAGCTGCCAACAGTGATACTTTCCCACACTTAACGGCTCAGATACAGAAGGTATTCCTTCACATTTGTTTTTTTCTCGTTAGTCCCTTCCTCCTGGTGACAGATAGCATGCAATTATTTGGAAATGTTTGCTCTTGAGGTTTCTGTGGGAATGAAAGTTCAGTAATAGTAACGCAATCCTGAGTGTTTCAGTGAAAGAGGATTTTGATAAAGGCTTTTGTGTTGGAATTTGGATGAAGAGGCATTCTGGACATCCACTGAGCCATGGGTTGGTAGTTTTGGTATTTAAAATTCTCAAAAACTACTACGGGATCCTTTGAGTGCAAGAGGTATTGCTGTTTTGTTATCTGTGTAGGTTCATCAAACAGCCGGTCATGGAGGATCTTATCTTTGGTCTTAAAATATGAAACCATAAGAGGAAGGGTGACTCTGATTGATGTACAATGACATTAATACTTGTTTATAAGTTGAATGATTCACATACAGTGGATATAAAAAGTATACACACCCCTGTTGAAATGCCAGGAATGAGACAGAGATAAATCATATCAGAACCTTTCCACTTTTAATGTGAGCTATAATGTGAACAATTCAATTGAAAAACAAACTGAAATCTTCGAGGGGGAAAAAATGAAAAATAAAAACCTTACAATAACCTTGGTTGCATAAGTGTGCACACTCTCTTATCACTGAAGATATGGCTGTGTTCAGAATTAATCAATCACATTCAAACTCATGTTTAATAGAAGTCATTACACACCTGCCATAATTTTAAGTGACTGATTAATCACAAATAAAGTTCAGCTGTTCTTCCAAAGCTTCCAAATAATCAGAGGGATCTCATTGTTGAAAGATATCAGTCAGGAGAAGGGTACAAAATAATTTCCAAAGCATTAGATAACATGGAACACAGTGAAGACAGTCATCATCAAGTGGGGAAAATATGGCAAAACAGAGACATTACCAAGAACTGCACGTCCCTCCAAAATTGATGAAAAGAAGACTGGTCAGGAAGACTTCCAAGAGGCTTACAGCAACATTAATGGAGCTGCAGGAATTTCTGGCAAGTACTTGCTGTGTGTGACATCAGTCAACAATATCCTGTATTCTTCATATGAATGGGCTATGGGGTAGGGTGTCAAGACTGAATAATATTTTTACGAAGATTAACATCCCAGCACAGCTAAAGTTTGCCAAAACAAATATCAAGTCTCCCAAAAGCATGTGGGAAAATGTGTTATGGTTGGATGAAACCAAGGTTGAAAATTTCTGCCATAATTGCGCAAAAACAACACTGCACATCACCCAAAGAACACCCACAGTGAAGCATGGTGGAAGCAGCATCATGCTTTGGGGTTGTTTTAAGCTTGAACCGGGGCCTTAGTCAGGGTGGCGGGAATTATGAACAGTTCCAAATACCTGGCGATTTTGGTACAAAACCTTCAGGCATCCGTTAGAAAGCTAAAAATGAAGTTCACCTTTCAGCACAACAATGCATACATCCAAATCCACAAAAGCATGGCTTCACCAGAAGAAGATTAATGTTTTGGAATGGTCCAGCCAGAACATCAGTGGGGTGATTTGAAGAGAGCTGTGCACAGGAGATGTCCTCGCAATCTGACAGAGCTCCTTGGAGTGCTTTTGCAAAACAGAGTTGGCAAATATTGTCATGTTAAGATGTGCCATTCTAATAGACTCCTACCCAAAAAGACTGAGTACCGTAATAAAATCAAAAGGTGCTTCAACAAAATATTTGTTTTAGGGTGTGCATACTTATGCAAACAGGTTATTGTGAGGTTTTTATTTTTCCCACTCAAAGAATTCTGTTTGTTTTTCAATTGAATTGTTCACGTTATACATCCCATTAAAGGTGGGAACATTTCTGACATGGTTTATCTTTGTAAAATATTTTTACATCACAAACACCTGGCATTTTAACTGGGGTGTGTAGACTTTTTATATCCACTGTATGTAAGTTGTTTTTTTCTCTCCCTTTGGTTCTATCTCTTTCATCTCCATTTCTCTCTTTGCATGCACACTCTGTCCCTCTTAGGATTTACAGGTCAAATCTGTGAGCACAACATTGATGACTGCCCGGGTCACAACTGTCAGAATGGCGGTTTGTGTGTGGACGGGGTCAATACCTATAACTGCCAGTGCCCCCCTCACTTTACAGGTAACTTTTATACCAATAAACCCTCCAATCATCAAGTTTCTCTCTTAAATGTGATAAACAAACTCAAATCATCCGACATGCCGTCTGATGAATTAACTGCTCTCTTTTGGCCCCTGACTATTGTGTCATCATGACCATTTCCTTCTAGGCCAGTTTTGTACAGAGAATGTAGACGAGTGTGAGCTGATGCCCAATGCATGCCAGAATGGCGGCACGTGCCATGACACTTATGGCAGCTTCCACTGTGTCTGCGTAAATGGCTGGACAGGCGACGATTGCAGCGAGAACATTGATGACTGCGCCAGCGCAGCCTGTTATCCCGGTGCCACCTGTCACGACCGTGTAGCCTCCTTCTTCTGCGAGTGTCCACATGGTCGCACAGGTAACACAACTTCAACTAACTAAATAAAGAATATGGAAGATGCCTAGTTATGCGTTGATAGTTATTTCAAAGGTTTGGCTTTATAATGTTAGATTATGAGTTGACTTTCTTCGCATTCACAATAGAATGTATTTTGTAGCTGATAGTAATGCACTACCAAAAGGGAAATCCTATGTATTGCCATTTCTTTCTTTAGGTTTACTCTGTCATCTGGACGACGCCTGCATCAGTAACCCATGCCAGAAAGGCTCCAACTGTGACACTAACCCTGTCAACGGCAAGGCCATCTGTACTTGTCCTCCAGGCTACACCGGCTCGGCATGTAACCAGGACATTGATGAGTGTTCTCTTGGTGAGTGATTTCTCTCTCACTGCTATTGGAAGCAACCTCTTTGAAAGCAACCAAAACTGAGCAGGCAAAGTTAACAGTGTAATAATCCCTTCAGAAATGTTCATTAAAACCATTCCATTTTGGTGCTATAATAACAAAGAGCCAACAAATGTTTTAAAGGGATATGCACCTTTTAAATACTGATGTCTTGTTTCTTCTATTGAACATTTAAGGGGCCAACCCTTGCGAGCATGGCGGGCGATGCTTGAACACCAAAGGTTCATTCCAGTGCAAGTGTCTCCAGGGTTATGATGGCCCACGTTGCGAGATGGACATCAACGAGTGCATGTCCAACCCTTGTCAGAATGATGCCACCTGCTTAGATCAGATCGGAGGATTTCACTGCATCTGCATGCCAGGTACAACACATCAGAACGCTCCATTTAGTGAGATGTATAAGTTTCATTTTACTACACTATTTTACTGACACCGACATGGGCAAATAGTGAGCGCTAAGATGTTTTTATGATTGGAGTCATGTTTTTGTTCTTTGCCCTAGCTACCGGGCTGCGAATTTTGTAATTTTAGAGGCAAGGCTGTTTGGACTTTGGTGTCACAAAAGACATTTAGGTCACGAACGGCACATTCAAGAGCACAAACGCCATTGAGTGAAATAAGTGGATTTGGAGCTTACAGATTAACAATTTGAATTGCTGATAAGAAAAATACATGACATAAAAAGATACATTATTCACTTTTTAAATATCATACTTTGAATAATAACTTATTATAACTGATTTGATTTTTCCATATAAAAGTTAAATCATCATGTTTTAATCCTTGAAATTACATCTATTGACAGTTAAGTTACATTAAGACTAGCTGGCCAGAAAGCTAACATTACCACAGTTACCCAAAAGTAAACTGCAAAGTATATGTTAACATCACCTGCACTAATGAACTAAAATAAACAAATGCATTGTCTGTCTTATTTGTGCACGGAGCAAGTAATCTTTCACCACAAACACTGCCATGTCAAGTGATGTCAAGCCTAATGTTACTTCTCGGGGCTCTCAAAAAGTGTTCAGGTGTGTTCACCCACTCTGAGAACTTTCCCAGTTGCTTATGAATGAACCTTCCAAAATAGAGGTTTGATTAAGTTAAGCACTAAATAAGTCCACTATCTATCGATAACTTGCTAGCTTGCTTACCTGCATGTAGTCCGTTCTTGTGGTTGTTCTAAGTTGCAAACAACTAACAAACTTACAAACTAACTGCTGACCGCAAGATTTTGACAGTAGCAGGGGCACAAAAGCCATGGATTTTCAGGGCATCACGGCCAGAGCGAAGAGCAATGACGGCCACAGTCATTGTGAAATTCCTACGCTGCTAGCTACACATGGTAGCACAACTTCAAGAAAGCATATATCTCAGAGTATTGTTAGTACTTGCGATCCTGTAATATTGTTTAACCATGATGTGTGTTCAGGTTATGAGGGAGTGTTTTGCCAAATCAACACTGATGAGTGCGCTAGCAGCCCCTGTCTGAACAATGGGAAGTGCATTGACAGGATCAACTCTTTCCACTGTGAATGCCCTAAAGGTGAGACAACAAAAGAAATGGCTAGTAGGCAAAATAGTGAGGTAACAGGGTAAAGTTGAGGATGGAGGGAGGAAATGTTGTAGGAATTGTTGGAGGATGTAGGTCAGTTTTTGTGTGTGAGGTCATTGTGTCACTAGAGGGGATGAGGTAATATGAATGATTACCAAGTGTTTATCTGTGTAGGCATTTCTGAAGAGGCAAGGAAGATACTAGAATATTGGCTGGTCTACAGATGGAAAAATGTAATTGGTCACCTGCTGATTTTGTACGTTTGCCCACTGAAAAGGAAATTATCTGTCTACAATTTTAATAGTAGGTTTATTTGAACAGTGAGAGACAGAATAACAACAAAACATGACTTAGTACTTGGTGGCAAAACCCACAGAGGGCAGATGTTTCTTGTAGTTGGCCACCAGGTTTGCACACATCTCAGGAGGGTTTTTGTCCCACTCCTGTTTGAAGATCTTCTCCAAGTCAATTAAGGTTTTGAGGCTGACATTTGGCAACTCGAACCTTCAGCTCCCTCCACAGGTTTTTCTATGAGATTAAGGTAAGGAGACTGGCTAGGCCACTCCAGGACCTTAATGTGCTTCTTCTTAAGCCACGTGTTTGTTGTCTTGGACATGTGTTTTGGGTCATTGTCATGCTGGAATATTCATCCACGACCCATTTTCAGTGCCCTGGCTGAGGGAAGGAGGTTCTCACCCAAGATTTGATGGTACATGGCCCCATCCATCGTCTCTTTGATGCAGTGAAGTTGTCCTGTTCCCTTAGCAGAAAAACACCCCCAAAGCATAATGTTTCCACCGCAATGTTTAACGGTGGGGGTGGTGTTCTTGGGGTCATAGGCATTATTCCTCCTCCTCGGCGAGTTGAGTTGATGCCAAAGAGTTCGATTTTGGTCTCATCTGACACTTTGACCCAGTTCACCTCTGAATCATTCCGATGTTCATTAGCAAACTTCAGATGGGCCTGTACCTGAGCTTTCTTTGTTGGTGCTGCAGGATTTCAGTCCTTCACGGCATAGTGTGTTTTCTTGGTGACTATGGTCCCAGCGGATCTGATTGAAAGGGGATCAAATACTTATTTCCCTAAATATGCAAATAAATGTATAACATTTTTGACATGGGTTTTTCTGGACTTTTTGTTTTTTGTTGTTATTCTGTCTCCCTCTGTTCATATGAACCTACCATTACAATCCTAGACTGACCATTTCTTTGTCAGAGGGCAAATGTACAAATTCAGCAGGGTTTGTATCAATTAAATATAAATAATCGCCTAGTCCAGTGGTCTATGTTGCTGCTTTTGGTGAACATATACTAATGCAGCATGGGTTTGTATCCTATCCAATGGCCTTTCAACAATATATATATTTTTCCACTGTTTAATCTAATTCATCATAAAAAATTGTTATATGAAATGTATTTACATTTTTTTACATTTTCAATATTTGTATTCCTTTCTGTGTAGGCTTTTCTGGTGGTCTATGCCAGGTTGATATAGATGAGTGTGCCAGCACACCCTGCAAGAATGGAGCGAAGTGTTCTGACGGCCCTAACAAATACACTTGTGAATGCACTGAAGGTACTAAATCAGTTTGAGGCTAGATTCATGTGTTTAAAGGAATATATTTTTTATAGAGGGTTTGCATGGGCCGAGACCAAGCACACAATTAAACATGCTTTTTGTCCAATGACAAAAAGTGGAACCTTTATAATTTAGTCACCAACATCCTATCAGATGCTATGCATATTGTCCACAGATTTTTATTTGATGAAGAGGAGTAAAATCCAGAAGAAATATCCCTGTTTCTTGATGATCTGTTCTGGCAGTGCAATGATAAACATACAATTATTTTGAAATGGCTTTGTAACCCATCCCAAACATTCAGTTGTGCTCAAAAGTTTGCATACCCTTGGAGAATTGGTAATATATGTAACATTTGTAATGAAAACATGAGTGTGCAGGCAAAACACATGTCTTATATTTCTTATGGGATTCACATTCAACTGTAGGTCATAACAGAATGGCGTGTCCAAAAGTCTGCATGTCCTTCGTTCTTAATACCATGTATTGCCTCCTTTAGCATCAATGGCAGCATACAGTCTTTTGTAAAGTTTTTGAGGCTCTGAATTATTATAGGTGGTATACCTGCCAATTCACTTCCAGGTCATACAGTCTTTGGTCATCTTGCATGAACGATCACGTTTGAGCTTTCCCAAGACTGGCTTGATGATATTGAGGTCAGGTGACTGTAATGTCCACTCCAGAAACGTACCATTTTTCTGCTGTAACCACTGTAGGGTCAACTTGTGCTTAGGGTCATTATCATGCTGCATTATCATGCTGTTGTACAGAAGAATACAAACTGCCAGTATTTTCTGATAACATGCTGCATTCATCTAGCCACCAATTTACACACCCTAAACATCAGTGAGCCACCATCATGCTTCACAGTGGGGATTGTTTTCTGTTCACTATAGGCCGTGTTGACCCATCTCCAAATATAGCGCTTATGATTGTGACCAAAAAGCCCAATAAATATTTTGGCCTCAACACTCTAAATTACAGTGTGCCAGAAGCTGTGTGACATGTCGAGGTGTTGTTAGGCATATTGTAACCAGGCTTTTTGTGGCATTGGCTTCTTTCTGGCAACTCGACCACGCAGCTCATTTTTGTTCAAATATTGTCATATTGTGCTCCTTGAAACAACCACACCGTCTTTTTCTAGAGAAGCCTGTATTTGTCCTGAGGTTACCTGTGGGTTTTTCTTTGTATCCTGAACAATTCTTTTGGCAGTTTTGGCAGAAATCTTTCTTGGTCTATCTGACCGTGGCATGGTATCAAGAGATCCCCAAATTTTCCACTTCTTAATAAGTGATTGAACAGTACTGACTGGCTTTTGCAAGGCTTTGGATATCTTTTTATATCCTTTTCCATCTTTATTAACTTCCATTACCTTGTTACACATGTCTTTTGACAGTTATTTTCTGCTCCCCATGGCTCAGTATATAGCCAGTTCAGTGCATCCATATGAGAGCTAACAAACCCATCAGCTATTTATACACAGACACTAATTGTAATTTAAAAAGCCACAGGTGTGGCTTATTCACATTTAATTGCCATTTTCACTTGTGTGTGTCAACTTGTGTGCCTATAAAAAGGCCAAACATTCAAGGGTATGTAACCTTTGTTCAGGACCATTTGGGTGATTTCACATGATCATTACCCTTAAATAAAATACAGTTATTTTGCATGATCAATCATATTTTAAAAATCAATGCCAAAATGTCACTATTTTTGCCACGGTATCGCATACCTTAGAGCACAACTGTACGGGCATTATTAATCTTTCAACTCGGTCTCTGATAGGGGTTTGGTCTTGGCTTGATATGCCACACAACCATATGGTTAATGTCAAAACAGACCAGGTTTTTAAAAAATCTGAAAGGCTGGATCCTCTCAAGATATTATTTTTAGCAATTTTATGTGATGGTACAGGTAGAGGTGGACTATATATTTCTGCAAACCATTGAATAAAGTGGACTGCACTTGTGCACTTGTTTCTCACTCAAAAATGTCCTTTTCAACTTTATTGGACAGGAAAGGAAAAGGTGCAGTGGTCTCTTAATATTTTCCTGAGCTGTATTTAAGACAACTTCCAAAGGGTGTACTTATTTTTCACATATAGATACAGATTTACATACTTTTATTATACCGCTGTCCTGTGGGCTCAAACCAGGAACCCTGCGTTTGTAAGCACCATGCTTTACCATCTGGGCTATACTGTTGTTGGTCTCTTCATGACTCTGAATCTACTTCTTCTCCTTTACAGGTTACACCGGGCAGCACTGTGAGACTGACATCAACGAGTGCTCCTCAGACCCCTGTCACTATGGCACCTGTAAGGATGGCTTAGCCACCTTCACCTGCTACTGTCGCCCTGGTTACATGGGCCGCCTGTGCGAGACCAACATCAACGAGTGCCTGAGCCAGCCTTGTCAGAACGGAGGCATTTGCCAGGACAGGGAGAACACCTATATCTGTTCCTGCCCCAAGGGCACTGCAGGTACAAGAATACACTCCCCAAACACACCCGTGCACACACACACACACACACACACACACACACACACACACACACACACACACACACACAC